>CAJPEX010000460.1:51941-103116 GCA_905338405.1 Notodromas monacha
AAAATATATATGTTAGAAAAGGTAGACACCATGAAGAAGTTGGGCAAACACCCAAAGAGACACACGTGAGTGAAGTGAACCGTATCGGTTGAACTGAACACCTGTGACCCTGGGTGTGGCCGAAAAAAGGAAGGTCCCATGGAGGAGGATGCGACCATCCTCCATGGTTGATGAAGAAAGACTGACCTAGGTGGCGACCATGGGGTCTGATGAAGCTCGACCGTATTCATGGAAAGAGAATTAACGGAACGTATACTAACATTGGCTTACAGAATTGAATCATCAAAGAAACCCCTCCCCGTATTCAAACGACATTTACCAAAAAGAAACTTACACGGAAAACTTTATTCCATCACAGATCTTGATTTTGCGATCAAATCCACATTCATATATGACTCAATCTGACCCTCTGATACACTAGATTGCTTTTTTTCCTTCGTATTGAAGGAAGAAAATGTAATCAACGTAAGAAAATTAAAGGCATTTCTTAGATCACGTTCAAGCGACATCTATACACCACAAGACGAAGTCCTAAAAGCTCTTCTTCAATGACAACTTAAAATTTCGCCATAAAATTCCCATCTGTTCTTGATTTACATCGTCTCACTTGTTACATCTGATATGAATTTTAGAAATGAAACAACGAATGAAAATCCCTCAACTTCGCCTATTCAAGCGTCATCTATGAAAAAAAGTGATGAAAAAAATACAGTACCCGAAAGCTTTTCTTCCATCACAGCTTCCAATTTCGCCATCAAATCCGCGTCCGAGTGACACAGGGTCAATCGGGCGACGACCCATTGCGAGCAGGACTTGCGGTAAGCGTAGTAGACGTGCAAGTACCGCAATTCAGATGATTCCAACACTGGGGATCCAATACTGCTCTGTTCCGACACAGTTGACCCAACCCCCGTGAAGGGCCACAGAGACAATGTGCGACTCTTGTCGATCAACGAACACAACACGTCTGACCTGAGGTCGACGTCATTATCGGGTCGTCCGTCGGCTCCGGACCGAAACCCAAACACGTCTTTCCACGGAATGCACAAAATTTCCGCTGCGGAATTTAAATTTTCATTTTATTTTTCATGCTACAAACATTTTATGCATGATTCAAAAAATTAGAAAAAAAAATTTCTTCAAATTCATTATAAATATATTCCTTAAAATGCGTCAGAAAAATATTTTCTTAAAGTTCATTGGAAAAATATTTCTCAAAATTCGATAGAAAATTATTTTTTTAATCCTTTAGAATAATATTTCTTAAAATCCATTAGAAAAATATTTCTTAAAATTCATTAGAAAAACTTTTCTTAAATAATTTATTGGAAAAATATGAATTTAAACCTATCCCCTATTACAGTACATGGACAACAAAGCACATACAAAAAATTAGAAAAATATTTTCTTGAAGTACATTGGAAAATATCTCATAATTCAATAAAAAATATTTCTCAAAATTCATTAGAAAAATATTTCTCAAAATTCATTAGAAAAATATTTCTTAAAATTCATTAGAAAAATATTTCTTAAAATTCATTAGAAAAACATTTCTTAAATAATTTATTGGAAAAATATGAATTTAAACCTATCCCTTATTACAGTACATGGAAAACAAAGCACATTTCTACATTTTTGTGGTCTTCTTTCACACTGAACTCATAGCCAACTTACCCTGAAACCTGGAGAAAATTTCCCAGAAATATTTTCTGTTACCTGGAGCAGTCATGTTTTAATCTCTAACAATCGGACGAAATCCAATTTATCTACAAAACAATTTCGAGATGAAATAAAACAAAATTTTTACTCACATGAAATGGAGTACTTGACTGTTATCCCGGCATCACTGATGGACAGAAGACCCGTCTTGTGCCCGTGCAAGAACTTTGTGTGGAACCCCTGGGCATTTTCCTGCATATCAACTCAGTCGCAGGCATATGTCGATTCACCGCGATAACACCTTTCAAACACACACCTCTACCGCGACGCACATGAAAAAAATAAAATAAATAAATAAAATAAAAATACTTTGAAGATATGAAACAGTGGGAGCAATAACCAAATCACTTTTCCGAGGACTGGATCCAATAACACAGGAGTGCTTCGGCTTTCATCCCATTCGCGTTTGAGTTGCGGAAATGGAAGTGAGATATGATAAAGTATCAGGAACAGGTCAAACATCACTAATAAAAAAATAAAAAGAAAAGACAAAAAAGATCACGACGTCGGATGATAACAGCGGAAATCCGTCGAAGAAATGAGACGTAACCCCCGCCGTTTTCGACAATGTAAAGAACATTGATTTGGAGTCCATGAAAATCTCACAGGAAATTGGATAACGACGCAATCATGCCAAATTTCAGATTTATTGGGTAGTCAGAAAATTTAAAAGTTTAGTTTTACGTGTTTCAAACACAGTACAGTAATTTAAAAACTGTTTTGAAGATCATACAGAAGCTTGAATTGTAAAAAAAAAAAAAAAAAAATTGTAGGAATGGGCTTCCATAAATATACTGTAAAAGTGCATAGTATTTTCTCTTCTTTTTTTTAGAAAATTAAATTCAATTATTGATAAATATACAGGGTAGACTGAAAAATTTATATTCTTCGCATCATTTCTAAAAAAAAAAAACGTGAAAATTTCCAAAAGATTCGAGTAAGTTGACATTAAATTGTGTACGAAAATTTCGTAATTAACCCAACATTTTCAGATTTTGAATCACTGGATGATCCGCAATCGTGGGAAATTGTATTTATTAGGAATGAAACAGTCCGAGTACTGCACTGTAAATATTTGTAAAAATCTCATCTCATGTTGACAATTTTTGTGTCAGTGATGCTGGATGAGAAAGTTACTTTTAGATAACGTGTAAACACTTGTTATTAAACGAGCTAAGCTCTGACGGTCGCTTCTTTTGGGAAGCGTTTTTATTTGCCTCCAATCTAAATGTATAACAGTAACTAGAGGTGTCTCTAACCTTAGTAAAAACCATCAGAAAACTGCAGGATCAAATTTCAATCTAACGTACAAAACTCGGAAATGTTTTTAGAAAGAAAAAAAAAAACCACGCTGTTCATTTCGAAAACCAGATTTAATCTAAGTCCGTCCTCGTTGTCACACATGAAATTTCTTCATACTGTATTACCAAAGCTCACTAAATTTCGACACCACATTTATTTTCTCGTAAAAATACTCTTTACTAGCAGCGATGTGAAATTGGAATGCAAAGATCCGCAGCCAAAAGCCACCCTGAGACTAGTATTTTCCATGGCAACTGCATAGACACACACAGAAAGCCCTCAGATGGAGGAATGAACCCGAACCCGAGTTCCCATGGAAACCCCCAAGAATGTTTTATACGTAGAAGGCCGTTTACGGTAGCCTTCAGCTACCTGCGCGTAGTAAAGAGTAGAGGTAGTAGGTCATAAATCATGCCCTTCCTGCTTGCTGGCCTGTACTTAACTGTTTATCTGTAAATAAAAAATCTAAAATTTCATCAAATCGTGAGCGAAAGTCCGAGAAAAAACCGCGAATTGTTCAAATTTTTATTCAAAGAACGCAACGAGAATACTGTATTGCATGTTTGAAAAGTTGACCAACAAAATTATAAATGCTTTCAAAAACTTGAACTAGTTCGAAATGAACCGAGTTTGAAATCTGCAGCATTTAAAAAAATAGTTAAGCACTACAAATATGTGCAGTCATTAATTTCCCAAAAATTAAATTATTTTGCATCGTCACCGAAGATTCACGTATATACACCACTTCAAGTAAAAAAATATAGGGGCTGAAAATTCAGTCACAATATTTAAAAAACAGGATTAACAATCTCAAAGTGTTTCACATAACTGAAACAAAATTCGAAAAAATCCTTCAACACATAAAAAAGTTTGAAAAAAAAAACACACACAAGGTATATTCAATTTAATGCTGTCCTCGAAATCCTCGAATCATTCAAATGAAAAACGCAAAAAATAATCTCATGAAACGGCTGAGAAATTATTTCCCAGTCGAAACATATTCCAAGTGAAAAATATTTTCAGCGATCGTTTCAGAAGTCAGCCCAATTCGAGGAAATTTCGTCAAGAACCAAAAAAAAAAAGAATCACTCAAAATAAATTACGCGAGAATTTAATCTCGCAACTACTGAAGGATGATGAAAAGAACCTTTTTTTAAAAATCGGAAACAGTACTGTACAAAAGGAAAATGCGCAGAAATGGGTTCTATGGCACAAAAAATAGGTTTTTTTGATCGAAACATTCCTCTGAATCCAGATCATAAGATGATCTCGTGTTTTTCGCGGGATTTCTGAGCAAGAAACGCAGGTTTTTCTTTAAAAAAAAAAGCAGAACTTCATCAGTTCTGCTTGTAAAAAGAAAATGTCACAACAATGAACCCTCCGAACCAGAAGAAAAATAATGATGAAAATCCTAACCTGAACTTATAAAGAAATGGAAAGCTTTGAAGCTAAATTTAATCTCTCTTTTCTTGTCAAAAGCAGAAAAAAAGACGATGGAAAAAATATACAGGAAGTCGCGATTCGACGCACACGGTTCAGAAACGTGAGGAATGCAAATCAAAACGAAAATCATTTTTTAAATTCCACCACGTCAAAAAGCAAAAACACGACAACAGTTTTATTTTCGTAGCCTCGAGAAAAAAAAAACATTCCAACACTTGAAATATTTTTCCCCATAGGAAGAATTTTTTTTCATAACGAACTTTAATTTCTGTCACCGAATCAATAACAACTTTCTACCCCATAAAACATTTTCGCTCGTCTGAAAAACGTGTTTAGACAGTTGAAAAGTTCTAGGGTCATGACATTTTGTCAATTTTTTGCAGATCGCTCCAGGTTTTTTCAGATTTTTTGAGTAATCATGCACAGTATTTTATACCTACACGAACTTGCCCGATAACTTGTAAAATCATCAAGAAAAAAAATAAAATAGCTACCGCTCATTTAGGCCAAAATCAAATGCTTCATGGTTTAGAAAATTCCTGAATAGGAAGGCTGGACGTAAACATTCCAAGTTGGGTTTAAAATGCTTCGATTTTCAGGGAATCGATCAGAAATTCTTGAGAAATTTGACCTAAATAAGTCCAACATATATATTAAATTTTCGTGCATTAAGTTACGTAAAATTTTGTCAGTAATAAAAGTGGCTACTTCCATAGGAAAAAAACCGGCAGCGTAAAAATGGCAGAACGAAAAATTCTTCTGATTCGAATTTCCTCCGTCGCCCAAAAATCTTGATTAAATGATTATATAATAATATAAAAAAATATCCCTTTCAAACTGGAAGCGATCTCAGCAACAAGAAAAAAAAAACCGGCACAAGAAAATCATATTCCTTGACAATTTGGGCTTCAGTCATTCCGAACGTGACACCGGATGCTTCTGGCATAGTTTTACACTCTTTTAATAAAACCGTTCAGTCACAAAAGATAAATGAAAATTGGAAAAAATAGAAGAGAACGGGGAAAAAAATGAAAGAATTAGAAAATAAAAGAAAGGCAAGCATTTCGAACGTGGTTTTCCGCCCACACACACACAAAGTCATGTGCGAACAGAAGGAATGTCCGACTGTTCAAAACATTCTAAAAATACACGCGTGGGTCAATTCACAAGTTTCACCAGTCTCGTGATTCCCTCCTTTCGAAATATTCCCCGACCAATTAAGATTTGCGTCATTTTTAAAGCTACAATAATAAAAAACTAAAATTTACCTTAAACATCAGTGTTGATTATCTATCACTTTGCCAACATTTTCCAAATTTTTCGATTATTATAATTAGAACGGCATAAAATTTTAATGTTTCAGATTTGACAATCCTGTTCCTAATGAGTCTCCGTATCTTTGAAATGTCCACTAATCGTGAAAATAAATCTCGAATATCAATTGATAAGCAGTAATTCGTCCAATTCAGGGCTGACATTGAAGAAAATCCTCAGTGACTGATCGAGGGCATGCAATTCTTTTCAATGAACCCCAAATAACTTCATTTTTAAAATAAGTTTTTGAAATCTTGGTAGGGAAGACGTAAGCTTGCCACCAACTTGCAAGGCCTGATTTTTTGAGCTTAAAGGAAACGGTGCTTGGTCGAAGCCTTTTTTTAAATTATAAAGAGGAAAAGAAAACTTCTTAAAAAACACGAAATATTATCAAAGTCGAGGCGAGATTTTTTTTTCTATCGTTTCAATTTTGAATGAACATGCGAGGCTTCGAAATAGAACTACGAAAATCTACGTCATACATTTCCCAGCTTAGTCGACAAGAGAATCAAAGGAAATAAATATACTCTTATATTTTATTATAAACTCGAAAAAAGGGGCTGGTGCCTGCGTGTCTTCACCCTGTTCTTTGGGCCGAAAATGAAGGTTGTCTTATAAGTAAGTAAAAAGGCGGTAGAACCGGTGTACTTTTTTTAATGTGGGGAAATTTTTCAAAGAATTCATCCGACAAGAGTGCAATAAATAAGTCGTTCGCAAAAAATTAAAATGAAAAATCCTGCTCGAAAATCCATCAAAAGGAACACAGTACTAAGATAGCCTCTGAAGGAAATTCTTTCAACCTTTTTATAAAAAAAATAAAATATGGCACATAACTTTTTTCTCGCGTTTTTTTATTTGCTTAAAATTTAAAAGAATAAAAAAACGCGAGAAAAAATTTATTCATCTTTTCAATTTCAATTGCATACATTTAAACTTTAAATGTATGCAATTGAAATTGAAAAGATGAATCAATTTTTAAAAATATATTTATAAAAGAATGGATTCTAATTTGACAATCTTCTCCACGTCGGACAAGCGTCAGGAGAAATTCCATTTTAAAAATCCCCCGTCACTTAATACCGTACTATACTAGAATCGAATCATTAGCATTTGTTGCCTAATTACCTGCTTATTCCCAACCTAATCAACCACTTCTTCCCAGACAGTCAAGTCAAATCAAAGACTTGAGAAAAAATCAAATTACTTCTCCCGAGTTCACGTGTTTCAAGGCCAACTTGTTGCGACACAACCATTTTCCGTGATGACCTTTCCCATAGTTGATTCGTGTATACAAGTAACACTTTGGAAGCTCTGGTGCAGGTGCACTNGAATATAAAATAATATTTGAGCTTTTTTCCCCGACCACGGACGCACAGAAGTGGGACAAGAAACCCGGCTTTTACTTCCAACAGAATATTCATTCATTTTTCCGCCATCTTGGCCACATGAAAAAAATCGGGGAAATTTTTTCAAAGAACTCATCCGACAAGAGTGCATTAAATGAGTCGTTCGCAAAAAATTAAAATGAAAAATCCTGCTCGAAAATCCATCAAATTTAACGCAGTACTAAGATAGCCTCTGAAAAAATTCTTTCAGCCTTTTTATTAAAATAAAATAAAATATGGCACATAACTTTTTTTCGCGTTTTTTATTTGTTTAAACGTATGCGATTGAAATTGAAAAGATGAATAAATTTTTTAAACATATTTATAAAAGAATGGATTCTAATTTGACAATCTTCTCCACGTCGGACAAGCGTCAGGAGAAATTCCATTTTAAAAATCCCCCGTCACTTAATACCGTACTATACTAGAATCGAATCATTAGCATTTGTTGCCTAATTACCTGCTTATTCCCAACCTAATCAACCACTTCTTCCCAGACAGTCAAGTCAAATCAAAGACTTGAGAAAAAATCAAATTACTTCTCCCGAGTTCACGTGTTTCAAGGCCAACTTGTTGCGACACAACCATTTTCCGTGATGACCTTTCCCATAGTTGATTCGTGTATACAAGTAACACTTTGGAAGCTCTGGTGCAGGTGCACTTGGAAAAAATACTGTACAGTACCTGTATTAACGGTTGTCAGACGCGAAAAAAGGAACGAAAAAAATTTAATGGAACTGGAAAGCATGACGGGAAATGTTGAAAATAATTTCATAAGCGGAAAAATTGTTCGCGACGTTTCGAGAAAATGTCGGGGAAAATAAATAAAAAAGCCACGAATAAAGATGAGTAAGGTGAAAAGCAGTGATGGAATTTTTATTTCTCATTTTACAAGCAAATCAAAATCACTAAAAGAAACGACGGTGACGATACTAATTTCTCTATGAAAGTATGGTTTCGTGGAGGTTTTACATTTGAAAATGTGTTTTCATCAGCAAAAACTAGGATCATTTTCAGAAAACGAGGCGCATTTGTTTTATACTTTCGGTTGCTCAGGGAAAACAATTATTTGGGCTAATCGTTTGTCCTGAGACCCTGCAGAAAATTGCGGAAGATCATCAACCCCAAAAGGCATGGAAGGGGTAATGAAGAAATAGTTGCTTACAGCTTTTCTCTCCCATCCGTCATGGAACAATACATTAGAAAAATACTGTATACGATTCGAATCATCCAAATGAGTTTAAATGGTACTCCGTCGAATTATAAATTGTTTAAAAATGTATTTAGGAAAATTATGTACTGTATTTACTAAATTATTCCGTGCGATTTTTATCAAAAATAAGAAGAAAAATAGAATGGAATTCATAAATGGTTATACATTTTTTTGAATTTCATTATTTGAGGTGCGCATAATTCTTGTTTCTAGTGGGTAATTTTGGACGAATTTAGACAATAAATTTAAAAGAAGTGGAATAAGTCGAAAATTTCCTGCATTAAGGTTCGATTCATGTCAAACTTCTACTTGAGATTAATTTCATTTTCAAAATACTCCATTTCATTTATTGAGTCACTAAAACTGCAGCAGGCATCTTGCCAAGGATATGTTCCTCGACAAATTTCAGGCTGAAAAATCCAGATCTTTCACAAAGGCACGGGCTAATCAAGCAAATACAATAAGACGATTAGAAGATGGCAAAAAAAAAAAATTAGATTAAAGTACTGTACTGTACAATGTATATCAAAAAATCCCAAATCGAGGCAAGATATTTTTTTACCAAAAAACCTCCATAATACAGTAAAATGAAGACAAATTATCAAAGAAAATCCCTAGAGTTGATCTGTTTGTACAAAAGGCCTTTTTAAACTAGTTCGAGAATATGAAATATTATGCGGAAATATCTCACATTCTACTCGAAATCAGAAATTACTAAAAGAAACTTCCTATTTATTTTTCGCGGCAATATTCAATTTTTAGAACACGATTACAATCTAAATACGTACACCTTCAATTCTTCATTTGCACTCTCAAATTTTGAAGAAGAAAAAGATGAAGCTCTGCGGATTTCGTGACAGTCCATTCGAAAACAAGTGACATGTTAATATTTATTCCAATCCCGAAAATATCACTTGGAAAATACGTGTAAAGTATTCTTATCGTTCGTGAATAAGTGTATCAAATCTGCAACCTCACGATTCTGCCAAAATATTATTTTAGTTTCCTCAACAACAAAAACATCTCACATCTTTCTGATGGTAACCCTGCGAAAACTTCTACATTAGAGAACTGAAATGCGTAATACCTAACTCAAACAATACTTCGCGAAGTTCTCTCGGGAAGAGGAGAAACGTTGATCCGATAATTTGTTTGTACTCCTTCTAGGAGTAATGAGATAATCAACAAGAACTTTACTTCTTTACTTCGCAATCAGGCCATAAAAATGATAATAATGATAATTGGACCTGACGTAACGCGATTTCGGGTCGAAATTCCGCAGTTTTCCGTAGCATACAACATCACAATTATCATGACAAAATTGAGTGATCAGGATCTTTTCTCTGCCTTTATTGATGTTACACTTGAGAAACTGGACAAAATCTTCTGCAGATTTTATTGCACTCAATTCTGGGTACATTGTAGACAATTTAACGTAGAATGTCTTAAACCCCTGTAATTTCAAGTTTACCATAGTGGGCAGTTTGTTCTCGGATACTGTTATATTCCATAATTCTTTAATTGCTTCAGTTGAAAGTTGATTATTGGCTATTGCCAACCTATGTAAGAACACCAGAAATCGACTGTTTACATTACACACTGCACAACAACGTCCAAATAATAATCTAAGAGCTCTAATGCTACATGATTTTGGCATGTGAAAAAACCATCTGTAAAACAGGTTCTGTAATGTATCCATTGTTTTGAGAAGGCAATGTTCTGGCCATATTTCTAGCCCATATAGTGCAGCTGACCATACCAAGGAGTCAAAAAACCTCAATGCCATTTTTGTGTCTTTTAACTCCAATTTACTTAGAACATTACATAGTGTTATTAATCAGGAACGTCCTACATTCAAGTTGTTCATGATGTGACTTGTTGCGTGACAACCATTTTGCAAGCAAACTCCTAGGTAAATCCCTACTTTTGAGAGTGTGTTCTACTCAAAATCAGAAATTACTAAAACAAACATCCGAGTTATTTTTCGCGAAAATATTCAATTTTTAGAACACGATTACAATCTGAATGCGTACACCTTCAATTCTTCATTTGCACTCTCAAATTTTTAAGAAAAAAAAGATGAAGCTCTGCAGATTTCGTGACAGTCCATTCGAAAACAAGTGACATGTTAATATTTATTCCAATCCCGAAAATATCACTCGGAAAATGCGTGTGAAGTATTCTTATCGTTCGTGAATAAGTGTATCAAATCTGCACTCTCACGATTCTGCCAAAATATTATTTTAGTTTCCTCAACAACAAAAACCACTCACATCTTTCTGATGGTAACCCTGCGAAAACTTCTACATTAGAGAACTTAAATGCGTAATACCTAACTCAAACAATACTTTGCGAAGTTCTCTAGGAAGAGGAGAAACGTTGATCCGATAATTTGTTCGTACTCCTTCTAGCAGTAATGAGATAATCAACAAGAACTTTACTTCTTTACTTCGCAATCAGGCCATAAAAATGATAATAATGATAATTGGACCTGACGTAACGCGATTTCGGGTCGAAATTCCGCAGTTTTCCGTAGCATAAGTAATGAGATAATCAACAAGAACTTTACTTCTTTACTTCGCAATCAGGCCATAAAAATGATAATAATGATAATTGGACCTGACGTAACGCGATTTCGGGTCGAAATTCCGCAGTTTTCCGTAGCATGATTTTGCAGATTTTCAGTAGCATGTGTCCGTAATTTTCCCTAGTCACGCATCAATCAACTACCATAAATATTTGGCCACTTCAAGTTCTGCACGTTATGATGGAGGAATCAGCATTAAATATAGGTGGAGTATCACTACAAAAATCTTGTCTACAACGAGGTTCTCTGTACAACGAATTTATTTTTGGTCTTTCTCTTCCCACGTTATAGGGGTTCTCTACAACAAAAATCTCTCTACAACGATTTTTTCTGGTCCCTTGAATTTCGTTGTTGAAAGAGTACACCTTTATAAGAAAATAATCGCTGGATTCAAGCCAGAATTTTCATAAACGCTTGGATCTAGTGACGTTTCTAAGATTCAGCATCTTCTTGCAGGGTCAAAGAAAAATCTATTATAATCTGACCCACTTTATCTCCGAAATATTTAGCAATGATTGTCATATGGAATTTTTGAGCCAAGAGCAAGACATTGCAGAGTCACTGTCATTGTTTTGATAGTACAGTATCAATCACGGACTTCTTACACGTAACACATGCACCACACAAAAACTGGAGCGACGAGAGGCATAAATAAAAGCCTTGAATTTATGATCCCAGTCTGAATCTCTACAAAGATTTTCTTTTTCAAAAGAAAAAATTTGTTTTCCAATCCAGGAAAAGTGAGGAAAGGGTGAATCACTTTCAGAGTTTTTGAAATGTTGATTCTGAATTACTCAAATCACTGAAGGATTTAAAAAATGCTGTGGTGCACTTCAAACAATCTGCCGGTTTTTAAATTCGAAGATGATGAGTCAGAAAAAATGTTTATTGTAGTTTGTTGAGTACGATATGCAACATTATTTTTAAAAATTACATTCCTTACATTCAATCAGATTTTTTTTCCTTTTTTCACAATGAAGCGGTTTAATTCTAACTCTCTGACATGTATCCATTTCAACCTACGGGTTTAAAATAATCGAATGGCGTCTACAAATCATTAAATGTCACTTTTGTAAAACTTCCCTCCATCCATGCAATCCAGAATTAAAAAAAATATATATAAATCAGGGCTAAGCACAAGACTGACTTGACGGACATTTCATGATTTACAGAAATGGTCTTGGTTACGTTCTTTTCTCAATCCACGCAGTATTTAATTTTTTGAAAATATACACGACGGAAGCTCAAGACTGATTCTTCATAATATACAGCATAAATAAAAATGTATTCTGCATATTATCTGTATTATCTGCTGTATATATACTGTGTATAAAAAAAAAAATTTGTCTTGAACGATTTTTTTTTTACTGTACAACGAATTTTTTGTGATCCCAGGGTTCCTTTCCTCATGTTACACAGAATTCTCGTAAAACGAAATTCTCTCTACAACACATTTTTATGTTGTACCTTAAATTTCGTTGTAAAGAGAGAGAGAGAGAGTTCATCTGTATTTTGAAAAAACTAAAATCACACAATAATGAGGGAAAACTTCGTCCACGTTTCCACACGTATGAGGTTCACTTATAACACTCGGCCATTTCCAGCACATGTTCAAAAATAACCGAATTGGCGTCACTAGTATCTACTAGTTTACAGTGAAAAGATTTTGCAAGGTGGAAGATGCACTAGTTATTAAATTTTTATATGCTCGCTTCGTGTTCTGACGGAAGGATGAAGTGTTGTCTCCATAATTAAGACAGTAAAAAATCCATCCAAGCAATCTTTAATTTTGAAAAAACATACGAGAGGGAAGCACAAGACTGGCTGACAGACACTTCATAATATCCTCAACAAAGAATCTCGCCTACAACGATTTTCTTTGCATAACAAAAGGCTTTGCGGTCCCATATAGAATTATCTTCCCCGTGTTACACGTGGTTCTCCACAAATAAAACTCAGGGGATCACAAAATATTCACTATAGAGAGAATTTCGTTCTAGAGAGAGTCTCGGTACTCCCGACTGGTTCCAAATGAGAGTGAGCCAGCCTCCATCACCACACGCGGTTTCCGGAAAACTGAATGAAACTCGGAAGGACAATGGAAACCTATCCCTCTCTCTCTCAATCCTCCATTATTATTGTTTTTCTCCCTTCTTCATTTATTTATTTATCCATCATTCCCTAGTCTGTCTGTCTATTTCAGGATCACAGAACAAATTCGTGTGTGGTGTGTGTGTGTGTGTGTCTGGGCCTCGCGTCCAGACACGGTCGCCGGGTTCTGGTGCCCGCAGTGACCGCGTGTCAAGGATGAAACTCTCTCTCCTGGCCATGGTGGAAACGGACAGAGTGACCCGGGCAACTAGGCGGCCAAGAGAATGTGTAATGATGATGAGGTGTAAGACACAAGTGAAATGTTGGGATGTTCCGGGAGGGAATTCGGAAATGGGTCCATTTCTCCCGCCAGTCCCGAAACGTGTATTCCTTCAATTAAATGCATCGTACAGGTGGACTAGTTCTCTGCGTCGTAGAGAGAATTCCGTTGTGGAGAACCAGAATAACACGGGGAGAGAACCCAAAGGAGCCAAATAAAAATTCGTTGTACAGAGAATTTTTTTTAAGACAAGAATTGTCGTTAAGAGAGTGTACCTGTACGCAGTAGTGCGCCCGAAAAAAAATTCGGATTATGCGACTTAATGGAATTTTAAACTCAAAAACAATCTGCCTTGACATCGGGGAAAACGTCTTGAGATACGAACACTTGGCATGCATTTCCAGAAAATACGAAAATATTTCATTTTTGAAAGTTGTGCATTTACAAAACCGATCAAATCAAGCCTCTGACATGGACATACAGTCATGACAAACACCATTATGCATTTACTCTAATTCATTTCCTATAAGAGGCTAAGTGTTTGCTTCTATCTTAAATTCTATCTTCTATCATCAACTGAGCACGGCATAGCAATATTGTACGCTTTTGTTTCTTGGCTTTTGGACGCATTTCCCAACCATAAGGGTTAATTCTGTACGCATCCTTTGAATGCAGTACTTCCTGTGCATCAAGAGTCAGAAAAAATATTTTCATTAAAAATTTGAGGACTTTTCAATCGTTTGCCGAATGCCAGAACCCAGAAGTTATTTCAATTACTCCAATTGAAGTCTTTCAAAAAAAGTGACCCGGCATTCAGATGTTCTAACAAATGAAAACAGTCTGAGAAGTAATTATTGTACCAAAATCCATACTTCAGGACCCAACTGTACAGGTGAAATTCCGCCACAACCAATGGTTAATTACGGCATAAATAATTTGCCAAATGTCCCAACAGGAATACCTCAGAAAGAATGGTTAAAATACGCTATCAAAGATTTTCCAGAGTGAGTAGAGAAAAATTAATTTCGGTCAAATCTTCAGAAGTTTTCATTGCAGTCATCATCGGAATTCCTCCATTTTCTCAATTTTTTAAACATAAACAATCTAATTTAAAAATAAAATGTCACTGAAAATGGATAAAACAGATTCAATGAATGCATCAATCTGAAAATATTTCCAAAAAATTTAATTTCAATGATATAAGGGAGAAAATAAGGACAGAAAGAAAAGCACCTGATACAAGGCAACATGGTTTTGATAAGATGTATCTTTTAAAACCCTACAACAAATGAAACAGACTGGCTCTTTGCCAATACAGGTATTTCCACTTGCATATACAGTACTGTGAATTGTACATCATTAATTCGTATAATGGACACCAAGCATGATGCATTTTTTTTGGTCAATGAACTAGAGCTGAAGATAGAATACACAGTGTATAAAAAGACTACAGCATGAATAATTACTGTCCTTGGTAAAAAAAAAAATTCAAAGAAAGCTGAAAACATGTTTTATAAAATGAAGGGAGAACATTTTCTTCCGATTCAGGCGACACCTACTTCAGAGCAAATAAAATCACGCAGTACGGAACGTCGCATGTCCAGCAGAGCACGACCTAGAAATCGCTTGGGTAGGAATGCATGTGAGGTAATGTACACTGGTACAGTGCAGTACCGAATTTCAAGGCCAACATTGCTACCATGAACTGTCGAATTTTCCTTCCAGTACTAAGATCGTTTCTGTAGTCATAAGTTCTGTTCTGTAGTCATAATGTCATAAGTTTTAAATGACACATACCATCAAAACATCACACATGTGTGTAGTAGTGGATTATTCATTTGTTCAATTAGGTTTAACAGCTCTCTTTTAAGCACAATATATGAAATGTTTTAGACGGAGATTAAGGCCACGGAGAAGTAAAATGTACATAGTATCAATAGACAAAACATGACAATTTATGTATAACGCTCACTAGGTACTGTACCACATACACTCGGATTTACCTGAAATGGAGATTAGTTTAAGCTCATTTCAAATGTCATATGGAACATAAACTTAAGAATTCACATATGCATTTATTCGGACAGACCTTTAATTAACTTTCCAAAAGGATCGCTTTGTATTCATTCTTATTAATCACTTAATTTCAATTATGTTCTTCACGTCATCCGCTTTACTAGAGTATATTAATTAATTAACCAACCTTTGAAACCCCTACAAAACGTATTCACCAGAAATTCTCGCGTACCACCAGAGGTACGCGTACTATTCGTTGATTACGTCACACTTAAATTACTCCAAATATTCTCCGTGGAGAAGAGAACGGTGAAAGATAAATTTTCAAGCGTCGGACACTGACACTCAACTCGAATCAATTCGCACACAGAAAATTTCGAAATACTGCACTGTATTCAAAAATGACGTGAACCAAGATAGAGAGAAAAACAACCTGTGTGAAGGACTGTACTGTACCAGAAAACTACGAATTTTCTCTGTACGCTTCCGCAGTGCCACTTCCAAGTATATGCGCGAAGGAATGTGAGGAAAGTTGAAAATAGAACACAGAGATATGGGAAACACACGCTTACAGAACTGCTAATCACGATGAAATCATCAAACTCACCGAGGATATTGCGGAGCTTTTCCGAGAATAAGACGCACGTCGACAAGATTGTCCTGAAGCAGAACAGGCTTGAAATCACTCAACGCATCACAAAACGCATGACGAAGACACAAAATAGTTTTTTTTTAACCTGCCGGAGAAGAATCTAAAACAAGGAACTAAAAAAAAAATTCCTCCAAAACAAAACATCACTTAATGTGCAATGAAGTTTGGCCTGAAAAATTCCCTTAGGATTACTTTCTTGCATATTTTGATGGCTTTCCCAAAAGCCCAAAAAACAACGAATAATTAATAGCTGTAAAACCATGAGATTTTCAAGCATCGAATTCTTGCTGATTTTAAGGGTTTTACACATTTACCTTTTCCACGCTTCGAAAATAGTATAAAGTTGATAAATCTAGAACCCGAGTCTGGACCACTGAAAAAATTACCCGATCAAACAGGTATGGGGGGAATGGAAAGTTTTTTCAGTACCTAGAAATGAAGCCTTTCTGGTTCTCGCGCTTTGAAGCTAGAATCCTCTGAACTAGTCCGACCTATCACAAGATTTGAAGTCTGGAAGAATTAATTTACAGGCATCCACTTCGTCTCGTCTTCATACCAAACCCCAGTGATCAAAAATTGAAGCATTCTGTCAGGGATTTGTCAAAATGTTAGTAAATAAAACTGACGTTAATCACAATCCAACAACAAAAAAAGAAGCCCATGAAAGCTGAAGCATACAAAACAAAACTCATACTTGCTTGCTTAAACGAGAAAAAAAAGATCTGAAAATTATTTCACGGCTAAAATTTGTGGTGGAAACGCGGAGCATGCATGGAAATTCGGCACAAGCGGATCTGTGGAAACACGGGAAGCAAAAAGCAGTTGATTTCAAGCCATGCAAAAACACAAAGGACAGCCATGTGAGTAAAACTCGAATAAAACGCATCACGCAAAAAATCACCTCCCATCCATTCTTCAAATAATCCAAATCACCACATCGAATTCCGATAACGCGTCACGAAAAAAGGCAAAAACTCACTGGCTTCCGTCAACAAAAAAAAAGAAATAATCTCGAAGTAACCCAAAATCGCAGCAATTTGTCCATTGAACAAGAGCGGCCAAAAAAAATCAAACCGGGCTCAAAAATCCTCACTTTCAATGAAAAAAAAAGAGGTAGAAACACGGAAAAACGAGAAATCAGCTGCCGGATGACATTCAACTGGAAGTGGCAATATTGGTTGACCCCGCCGATCAATTGATGGGTTGTTCTCCTCTGTTGTAGCTGCTGGAATTTCAGGAATGAATGATTTCGCTCATGAGTCAGTTCAGTCTGCTGAATTTTTGCACCCGTTCTCGAGGTCTTTTATCCGCGTTTCCAAAAACTTCTGCTTTTTCTGGTGTTGCTGAGTTAACCGGGCGATTTCATCCCCCAGCGTGTTCAGGTTTTCCTTCGAAAAAAAGCAACAAATTTCAAGCCCTTCACGTAAAACTTCAGTATCCAGGTGGGCTCTTTCTACATCGAATTTTTTTTTTGTCCAATACGGTTCTCTCCCTATGTTATAAGGGCTCTCTAGAATGAAATTTTCTCTAAAACGATTTTCCACAAACTTCCATCATCATTTAATTTTTGATGTTTATAATCGAACTTTTCCAATGAAATCTGAGATCAAGACAGAATTCGCTGTTCAAAAACAGAAGATTGTTACGATATAGAAAAAACATAAAGAAGTTCCAGATGGAATTGAAGTACAGTATTTGCGAAAACACGACAGCATTTATCAAAATATGCGATGCGGTATTCAAAAGGTACCTTCAAAGTAATATTCTTCAAAAGGGTATCTTCCAGAATTGCCTGAAGCTTCCGGTTTATCTCCAGGGATAATTCCAATGTCATACTGCCATCAGAAGCTCTGGAACTGTAGACAGAGGCCATGATTCCTCCATAACGCGCCATCTGCGCCTGAAATTGTGAAAAACTGTTATTCATTGAATAAAAACCCTCAGAAGCATTCATAGTTACCTCTTTCATTTTTGTCAATTCATCCCTCATCATGGCAGCCTCAATGAGAAAAGATTGTACGTTACGCATATCAATCACCAGAAAAATAGTACAGTAATAATGTGTACTACTCCTATACTACAGTACACACTACAAAAGTAAAAAAAAAAAAAAGGCGTAGAAGATGAAAACCAGCCATTTATCTACGTGTACCTGAGAAACTAGAGGATACACCTGCTTAAGACTGACATCTAGCTGACGACACCACAAATTTCCATTAGGTAAACAATATCTCACACCTTCGTTTTTCCATTCGCTATTTTCCCATCAAGATGAAATACTGAATACATTTCCATAATCCATGACAAAAGTACCACTTAATGATGTTTCCAATTTATACAAAATTTTCTATTCCCAATATTCCCATCAAGTTGAAATATTACACACACATTCATATTTCATGACATAGTAATATTTACTTCTAGACGAGTTGATGATGTTATTAATTTATTCTTTTAAAAAGCAGCTGTTTTGCAAAGAATCTTTCTTTTCACAACGAATTTAACAATTTATTTCGATGTCCCCCAAGCACCCTAAAAGGCATGCTGTGGTTTTTCAATGATTATAATTCAAATGAATATAAAAATCTCACCTTATGACGATCACTGTTCTCAGGCACAATGGCCTGGTGGTTGTCCCCGTCCTTCAGCACATAATGCTGAATAATCGCGGTTTTCTTTCGCAACTCACGAACCAGGTGTCGCCGGTGTTCTTCAAGGACTTCCATTTTCTCTTTCCTCCTCGCAAGCACCTGCTGCAACCTCACAATCTTCTCAACCAGCATCTCCTGACTAGGTAATAACCCAACCACGGGTTTCTCTTCAACCACTTCCTCAACAATGTCCTTCTTTTTCTTGGAGTGGCCCACAACGACTTCGGGAGGAGCAGGAGGCTTCTCCTGGGCCATTTTTTTGGACAAGGATTGGAGCTCTTTGGTGAGAGCCTTCGTGCCTGCAGCATGGCGCTTTTTGAGAACTCGAATTTCGTCTTCGAGTTCAAGAGCTCTGGTTTCGAGATCTCGGGAAGTCACAGCCGCGTTTGCAGTTGCCTGCTCCAAGGCGATCCTTTGGGACTCGCACTCGATAGACAATTCACTCAATCGGGAATTCAAAGAGGCATTCTCACTCTCCACTTCGGTCAACCGCCGCCGAAGGTTAGTGATTTCAGTTTCATTGAACTCTAGCTTGGCCTCCACGCACCGGAGATTCGATTGCAGAACGACGTTCTTCTCAGTAAGCGTAGCACTGAATTCCAACAATTCAGCTTCCTTTTGTCGACACAGCGACATGTCGTGAATGACCTCGTCATTCGCCGCCTTGAGCTCCAGCACTTCCGTTTCCGCCGATATTCGGTGATTTTGTTCCCGAATTAACTCATTGCGAACGTGTTCGAGCTCTTGGGCGTTTTTGCGGGACTGCACAGCTTCTTTTCGCAGTTGGTTGATGGAATCTTTGAGCTGCGCAACGCTTTGTTCGTGGTCGAGACGCTCCGTTTCTAGCTTTTGTATTTTCTGGGACAGGGAAAGATTCTCGTCTATTGCACTGGCGTGTTTGCCCTTAAGGTCGTGAAGCTCTTGGATTTGTTTGATATCTTCATCTTGGGAAGCGGGTTTGGCTGAGCCTTCGTCGTGGTATGATTTCAACAGGTTCTGGCAATCCACACGAACCTGGTTCGCTTCGTCCCGAAGGTCCTGCAGTTGGCGGTAGCTTTTTTCTAGCTGCAACTTTGTTTCCTACAAAAAGATTATTCACTTACTAAATAATAATATAAAGTAGGTTATGCTCGAGTTAAAACATGAAATTGTTTTTCAGATACACTTTCTTGTCTGGAACGAATGCAATATTTTTAAATTGGTTTTTTTTTCGGGGAAATCATAATTAACACAACAAACTTCCTCCATAACAAACCTTTCCAAGTCATGGATTTACTTTTTCAAGCAAGAACTCAACAAATCACGGATTACTTTACGCAGAATCTTTTTCAGCAACAGCAGCAAAGTGCCAGGCCAGTATGATGAGGTTTTCTTAATCGGCATCAGTTTGACACCACGTTATTACCAATGCTGGCCGGTACACAAAACTGAAAAATGCTGACTCAACAAAAAATAATTTCCTTCTTCCTTTCTAACGTACTACATTTAAAATTACAGATTTAGATAATTTTTTCTTGAATACAATCACTGATCGGCATTTTGCTTCTTTGATGATCTCGTTCACAGGGTCGATTGTCAACGTCAAAAATGTATGACAACCCAAATCCTTTTTAATGCCTTAAAAAATGTATCATACAAGTCTTTCATTAATTGGGGTACAGCAGTACATTATTGTAGAAAAATATACTGTACCTGATGCGCGTCCATTTCAGATTTCAGCTTGTTCTGCCCCCACTTGATCTTCACATCTCGGCTCACGATCTCCTCTTTCAACCGCTCGGCTTCTTTCACCATTTGGAACACTTCTGAGGTCTGGGATCAAAAAAGCAACAGTGAAATTTAGGAGTGCATTGACATTTCAAGCGAAACTTACTTTTGTGTCGAGACTCTGGGCGAGTTTCGCCTTGTCGTTCGACATATTTTTCAACTTGGCAAGCAAGTTCTCCTTTTCTTTGTTCATATCGTTGAGCTTTCGCTCCAGGTTTTCTTTGTCCCGCTTCACAATTATCACTTCTTTCTCGCTCTGCGCGTATCTCATCACCATAGCTTCCTTGTCTTTCACAGCCGACGAAACTTGTTGATTTAGCTGTGAATAATGGAAGTTATCACTGATCCAATTCAGAAAATATTTTCTTCTCGGGCCATTCATAGAGAGGAAAAAACTTCACAAAATGAATCCCGGTATACAGTGCTCTCTGCTATTCTTTTTCTTTCCAAGTAGAATATTAAGTAAAATAAAATTACAGTATTTGATGAAAATATATCCCATTTCTTCATACAAATAATATTCAGAATTACAAATTTTCCATACGCATGGAATTAGAGTTGCTTGTGACAGTTAGTGATAATTTTGCTGATTCTAAAATAGAAAATATTTTATTTAAAAATTCAAGGAGTATCTCAAGCAAGGAATTCTTGCAATTTCCGGATCAATCAAATTCACAGTAATGCCACATGTGCGTAAATCAGTAATCCGTTTCTTTCACGAACGTGTTGCAAATATCTAGTTAGGTTTTATAAGACATAATTTCAGCTACAGTTCAGCATGTAAGGATGTAACTTGAGTTATGTGGTAATACGCTGGGTTACGAGACATTTTCAAGGTTAAAATTTGAGCGAAACCTGCCTGACATTCAACAAAAACTGTTTATAACGTGAAAAGAAAGAAAAGAACCTGAGCAAATTGATGCAAACCTTAGTGATTCTTTCGTCCGTATCTTTTCGAAAGGAATACAACTCTGCATCCTTCATGGTTAAGCGTTCGGAAAGCTGAGCACTGATTTCTTCTGCCCGTTTTTCAGCTATTGTAGCAGACTGACGCTTACTTTCCTCATCTCGGGTTATTGATTCCTGAATTCTCAACAGCTCTTCCAGTTCTGTTATCCGCGTTCTTGCTCTGTCAAGGGATGACATTTTCAGTTACACAAATATATTCTGTAATCATTCAGCGACACTAAAGAATAATATCGAATCACATTCAAGAATGACGCATCACAAAAAACGTTCATCACCTAACATTCAGTAAATTCATTTCTATTTAATTTGTCTTTTATCATACATGTCAGGGAGTTTTCGCCTGAATCAATAATCTGACTTTTTACTGTATAAATACTGTACTAAAATACTGTATAATCAAACCAAATTAATCTCGATCAGCGAAACAATCAACAAGAGAAAATTCCGTAACGTGGGGCGACACCTATCAAACAACGCAGGAAGTCACGGAGTTGGGGACACAGGTAATCTCTACTCATCCAAAAAATCATAAAAAGAATATGACTTTAGAAAAAAGTCAAATCAAACGCATTCCCCTTACATTAGTTGACCGATTCAAAAACTTTTGTTTGGCACATCACATTTATGAAAAAAAGCCTACTCACTTGGTAACTTCCTCTCTCGCTTCGGCCAATTCAGTCTCCGCCAGCTCAAGCTCCAGCTTGACATCAGATGACCTGCTCGGGTCATCGTCATCTTCTGCAGAAGAATGAAGCACCATGGAATGAAAGTTCTCCAAGGCTTCGAACTCCGTTCGGTCCATGAACACTTCAGCGTCGAGCCCATCCGACGAATCACTGCAATCCTTTGAGCCAGTACCATTGACAAGATTGACAGGGTGATGATCTTCTTCCTCGTCGGGTTCCAAAACTTCCGCAGCCTCAGCCATCTTATTTTTTTTAGTTTCTTATCTCAAGGACTAAAATAATCACTCGACATTTTACAACCCGTCACCTAAAGTCGTAGGAAACGTGGGCATTAATTTCGGATAAATCTTAACCCACAGGACTCTGGAACTAGAATAAAATTCATCACTGTTGGCACAGGAACGATTTCTTCCAAATTCATCCGACTACGACAGACTGTAGCCGCTCTTACGCCTCGAAGCCAAAAAAAAAGGCAAACCACGACTAGAAACAAATTCTCATCCACACTAAAGAAAGAACCTCACGCGAAAAAAATTGAGCACGGCATCTTATTAATTCACGATTTTAATAACAATCTTGAATATACAATGGCTTTCCTTCCTGCAAGTGCTTTTCATCACATAATTGCACCATGCGACAGAAAATGCATGAACTGGAAGATCTGCAAGTTCAAATGAAGTAAGAAAGGAAAATGTACGAGTTACTGAATCCTTAGAAGCGTGAATATTTCAGCTCACATGTTTTCGTAAAATGTCATTAGCCGGATGAGAAAATAACAATTGCTGCCACTCAATCCAATGAGAATTGTTCATTAAATAATTTATAGGTGCCTGACATCTCGAAAGACAGCTCAATTCAACCACGTGAATTCTCTTTAGTCGGTGCTCAGTCGGAGTTGTTCCATACGATGTTTCAAATTTCACTGGGCGCAGGGCGAGGCGAATTAACATTACCACGCACTTACACCAGTCGCCAAAAAAACCGAATCACATCTGTTGAGTAACAAGTGATGTTAACCAAACGAAGATAGAGTTTGCAAAGCGGTGAATAAATAATTTTCAGTCCATCGAAGAGACAGGCGTTATGTGGCCTGGTTTTCAATTTTCCATTTCATGATGATTCATCGTCCACCTCGCAAAATCGATCTCTGTCGGATGAAAATCACTACTTATTCAACAAAAATCACTAAAAAACCTGTAGGGTTGGGAACACTGGAAAAGTATTAATCATCACAAGAAAAAATAATAATAATAACCAATCAACGAGAATCCGCTCTCGGAGGCATTCGGTTCCATTCGTCGGAAGGCAACGCGGGACTAACAGGCGACGACTGGGTTCTCGACAGAATGTCGTCAGCCGGGGAAGAGTAAGAAAAGTATTGCACTAAAACCAAATCCGCTACCCGAAGGAGAGCAAACTGGGCCAAATACGTCCAAAAAAGCGTGCCCACGCCCTTGTAGAACCCACGAAACCCCTCTTCCACCATCATTGTTCGGACGCAATCCCGGAACCCGCTGTAACCCGACAGCACTGCGATTACTGACGTGCCATTCGAGTCCAAATCGTCGATGATTGTTCGGGTTCCTTGAAGCAGCAACCTGTGGGATTAACCCAGCTTTGAATATTTTATGGCCTGAACAACGCATGAACAGGTGAAATGCCCTGAAGTTTTAGTATTCTTTTGTTTTACACATCATGGTAATTGGTCCCCACGATGCCACTTTCTTTCGTGTAGATATCGCACGAATCAGTGTTAAACTTCTGTCGTGTAAATTTCACACAACTTTCTATGTTCAAAATCCAGGCACGAAAAAATTGAAGCTGAGTTCCCGATTAAGAAGCTTTTGAATCAAGAACTTCACTATAATCTCTATTCATTTTATCAAGAAAAATCTACCCAGAATAACAATTTTTGAGCCATTTCATCCCAGACATTTTTTCGAAATACAAAAAACAACCGAACGTGGATAAAATTTAGTACTGAAATCTTGAAGTTGAAAATTTTTCCAGTATACAGTATATTCTTACTTTCAAAACCCTACAGTAATTAAATCGAAAAATTACTCAAATATATTGAATAAAGCCATTCCTCATCCCTAAAACGAATTTTCGAACAGTTTTTCATCTTATTTCTTGACCGGTAGCCCAATCGCAGACACGGCAGTGTTCAACTCACATTTTAAAATTCCCCTTCAGTGTCTTAGTCTGTCTCAGTATATTAGTCCCTTATAACTGTCGTAAAACGTGACAAAAAGAAAACAAACCTATTCAAGACCGTTTCCAGCGGATAGGTCAAAACATGGGCAAGAAAAGCGGCCCACAGCCTAAAAACGGATGTGTTGTGCAGATCTTTCGTGGCCCACGATATCCGTTCTGCAACCGACGGCTCCACCTCCACACCCTGCGAATCCCACCGTTTTTCTTGAAAGTATTTCTTGGGATGCAGTAATTCATCGCCGAAAGACAGCATGCGGAATAGCAACTCGGTCAGCGAATATCGGGCAACGCCTTCGACGACTGACGCAGGCACAACTGCCCATATCGGCAAGAGTCGACCTGAAGGGAAACAATACAATGCACTTGATACACTTCTTTTTATCGCATACAAAAGATTTTTAAAAATACGAGGCTTTTCCCAGGAAACACGAAGAAATTATTCATAAATTTCTTCACTCCGAGAAATTTCCCGCGCCACAAGATTCCCTTTCCAACTTTGTTTCAACAAGAAGTTGCAGGGGAATTCCAAAGCTTGAAATATTTTCCAGGCAGAAAAATGTTGGAATATTCTCGCAAAATTTCACAGAAGCATCCGTAACTTACAAAACTTCGATTTACTTGAGAAGAATACCAAGTACATGTATTAAAAAATCGACAAGGGTTCGTTAATACAAGTTCCAAGGGAATTTCAATTCCTCAGAAAAATCTTTTCAGATTACGAACAATATTTTTCTCGCTTCACCTCCTCAACCTCCGTTTTCAGTTGTTCATGGTTTTCTATTCAGCACACAAGCACAAAGGATAAAACTTGCAAAAGAATAATTTTAAAATCTCATGACAAGAAAAACAATAGATTTCAGGTGAGATGCTGGTACAGTATTTGAAAGGGTTGTGCTGTTGGGAATAAGTTTGACAAATCAACGTTGAAAAAATAATCTCCATGCGAAAAAGCTTTGAATATTCCTGGGACAAGTTCCCACCCTCATGGTAATAGCAACTGAGATTATACTCAAGCCCTTCCTGTTTCACTGATAGATCATTTAAATTCGTTCTGGATCATTATTTAAAAAAAAAAACTCCAGAATTTTGGGGAAAAGTATCCCCAGACAGACATGATCACGCATATTGAAAATACTGTACATGAAAAAGGCCTATTATGAATTTCGTCATTGCGATCATTGTGTCAGGTTTCTTTCTTACCTCAAGCGCATTACGGTTCAGAATAATAAATTTATACTTACACAACCAATTAGCAAAAATCGAACGTTCTGACAGTACGGAACATAATAATTATAGTAGATTAAAAAATTAATCTAAAAAACCACGTTTTCAAAAAGCAAAAAATAACCTTAAACGTGGTGCGCATCTATTTCATTTGTATTTCACTTCTTCCCAACAATCTCCATGCACACCACGTTTAAGGTTATTTTTTGCTTTTTGAAAACGTGGTTTTTTAGATTAATTTTTTAATCTACTATAATTATTTTATTCTTTTTAAAAAATATTCTTAAAATTAATTTTTTCACAAAAGATTGCATTGTCATCAGTTTCTAGGCTATCCTGAAAGTTTCAGCTTGATAGCTAGTCGGGAAGTGAGTGAAATTTGAGTTTCAAAATTTGATCCGGACAAACAAACAGACAAGAAAGTGAGTTAATAAAAACGTGTTAATTAATTAGAAAAAAAAATGTTCCAGGGGGTGGGATTGAACTCGGACCTCTGCGACCAATTCAGTTCACCATGGGTTTTTTTCTTGGGGCCAAGGAAAACCTGCTCAAAGTTTTATTATAGAAATCTACTATAATTATTTTATTCTTTTTAAAAAATATTCTTAAAATTAATTTTTTCACAAAAGATTGCATTGTCATCAGTTTCTAGGCTATCCTGAAAGTTTCAGCTTGATAGCTAGTCGGGAAGTGAGTGAAATTTGAGTTTCAAAATTTGATCCGGACAAACAAACAGACAAGAAAGTGAGTTAATAATTAATCAGAAAAAAATGTTCCAGGGGGTGGGATTGAACTCGGACCTCTGCGACCAATTCAGTTCACCATGGGTTTTTTTCTTGGGGCCAAGGAAAACCTGCTCAAAGTTTTATTATAGAAATCTACTATAATTATTTTATTCTTTTTAAAAAATATTCTTCAAATTAATTTTTTCACAAAAGATTGCATTGTCATCAGTTTCTAGGCTATCCTGAAAGTTTCAGCTTGATAGCTAGTCTGGAAGTGAGTGAAATTTGAGTTTCAAAATTTGATCCGGACAAACAGACAGACAAGAAAGTGAGTTCATAAAAACGTGGTAAAAAAAAGAGAATTACACTCAACATTTTTTACCTATACCTTCAAAGGTCATCAAAAACGGTTGGAAATGAGGACAAGTCTTCACATATCTGTTGTGGAAACACTTGAAAGCATTTTCCATGCTTCTCACGAAATGTCAGTCATAAATGCTCTGAAAATCATCAACCTGATCATTACAGTTTTTTTCCCCCACAGGTCCCTCCGAGCTCATTTTAACGAGATTTCACTCGTGATCAATCAAGGGGTTGAACTCTGTACTTTAAAACAGAGAAACATTTTCGCAAAATTAAATTTCACGAACAAAAGAAATGACAATTTCGCATCGGGAACTACTCATTCATTGAATAAAACAATTGCGTTTACCTGACTGGGGAAAATTCCAACAAGTCAACCGATATGCCCCTTCTATAAGGACATCCAGGAATCCGGGTAATTCGGAAGCAATGTCACTCTGAACAGTTTCCACCAACGAAGCCGCTTGAAACGGCGCCGCCGCCACGAGTCCGCCACACTTCAGACTCAAATGCCCAACCGTGTCCACCAAGGAGAAGCTTTTCGGAAACGTCCTATGGTCAGGAAGCCAAAGAAGAAAAATGAAAAACTTCGTTAATCAAAATGGAAATTGAACAGCGAACCAGAGTCACATTCCTGTCGCAGATTAAACGAATATTGTTCCACCAGGAATAACTGTTTATTTTCAATAAGCAAGGAAAGATCCGCTGAGATGATTTCATTCATCAGCAGAATCGATTTCCGATTTTCAATCAACTGCTGTTTCCTAGCGATTCCCTCCACAATTTTAGAAATAACCGCAAATGAGTCTTACACAGGGCGATTCATGCGAAACTATGCCGTCAACAACGTGAATATTTCAGGGAAATTTCATCATGTATACTGAAATCACTTTGAAAGCCTTGACATGAGTCCGACAAATGTTTTTGACACTGAAAATAACTGGGTAATTTGTTCTGCCTTTTTGTGACGAACACTCGTCGCAAGTACTCAGAAAACGAAGGAAATTTGTGGAATCCCCAGAAAGATTATTGTTTGAGAAAATGAGAAAAAATTGAATGGTAGCACTTCAAATCCTGTCTCCATTGTCTGCTTACGTTCCTAATAATTCAATACTGGATTTCGCCTAAAACACGGCCAACAAATTCGCACTTTTCCCAAGCACTTAAAACTCACATTGAGATGAGGAAAGAATTGCCTCCCTTATTTCACGGTCTCATCTTCCTTTAATCCCGAATGTATGTTTATATATCTCTTCGGAATATTTACAATGTTTCATGACAACTCGCGTGAACCGCCATGTATTTCTTTCTCTCTGCCGCGACGACTAATCCTATTATCGCCATACTGTATCAAGTTTCTTTTCGCAAAGGATTTTAGGAACATTGCTATTTTCTGTGTCATCCATCACTTCAAATGAAAATTCGAAGCGATTGAACATTAGATAGATCACTTCTATCGTTCAATATTCCCACGCCCTCACTATGCGAAAAATGATCAGGTGTCAAATAAACCGTCACTTAAAAAGACAACCGATGGTCAACTTCTGAAAATGCTGACAGATGAAATAAAAATTTACATCCACGTGAGCTTTGAAATATTCGTCGTTTCTGAAAAAATTACAATAAGACTTTCGTTTGAAAATACTGTTGGCCCAACAATATTTCCGGTCAAGCCTCATTCAGATTAAATTCAACTTCAATTTTAATAAAATTTAAAAATTGTCGTCAACTCTAATAATACTGTACTGTAATTATATTTTCCATTTGAGAACTTCGGTAACTAATCGCATGTAAAATTAATGGCTTTTACTCGTTTGTACCAGAAATAAGGTCAACAATATTCATCATTTTCAAAATAATTGAAGAACTTATGTTCGGAAATAAGCCCAAAAATATGTCCAGTCGATTCATTCAGAAAATATTTAAATCGTCAACTAGAACAAAAGCACGACATCAACATAAAAATCTAATTCCAGCGTCACAGAGCTACATTCTAAATTTAAAAAAAATCAAACTTCCGCTTTCGAAAAATACTGTACCACCTAAATTGTAAGGTCAAGTCTGAATCATGAGGAACATTAAACATCTTCACTCAACTCGTTGCTAAATTTCGAACAAAATCGGATCCAGTCTCTGATTTTTTTCAACACCAACAAAGGACAACAACTCACGAAGACCATGGCGTAACACGATTCAAACAGTCCTCCGTCCACACGGAAATTCCCTTGACGAGAAGAACTGACGTGAAGCCTTTGCTCAGGGCAAATATCCCTTGAGCTTTGGCCAGTCGGTAGACGACTCCGATTGTTGACAAGGGCGACAAGTGAAACCTGCGATAACAATATCGGTTTCTCATGAGCATACGCAATAAGTTCAGAAAATTAAGATGAAAACTGATCCATTGGTGAGACATGAAAATACTGCATAAATAGAAAAAATTACAACAAATGAGCGTTTTCAACACAGTTGAAGAATGTCGTTCTCATTTTTCGAAGGGAAGTTTAAACGCTTAAAACAAACAGAATATTCCTAAATTTCACAGACATAAACAGAACTCAATCCAGAAATTTCCCTCGAACCTTTGGTTACAAAGTTAATTTTAAAAAATAAAAGCCTAATTTTCGACTTTTCAAAAATTTCAACGACTAAAATTCCATTCAAGACGATTTCCGATTCAACGTAAAAAAATCCAGTAAATTATGAACATGATGTTCAAGATTTTTTAAAAGTTCGACTAGAAAATCTAGAAATTTAGACATAATCCCTCAACTACGAGAAGTCAAAAATATCGAAGGCAAGAACAATTTGAAGATTATTCAAAACTGTAAACGGAATAAAACCACTGACCTCACAGATTCCGAGTTTACTTGACATTGTCGCCTGATCACGAGAAACGGATGAGCAATCAAATATTCCGCTGTTGATGTAGCAGCATTCAAACATAGAGAATAATTTTTTGTCGCTTTCGTAACACCTGAAATTTAAAAAAAAGAGGGATGGAATTTTTAAAAAATAAAAAAAAGATACGATCGTAGCTTCAGTCTTGAAATTACGCTTAAGAATTCAAAGAAATAAATTAAAATGGATCGCAGCTTTAGCCTTTAAACGGAGCTTCAGAATGCAAAAAAAGCAGGATTAAAACACATGACAACAAAGCCTTTCTTTTTTTGTCTCAATACGTGAAAATAACACAACATAAATTCAATAAAGAGTTTTTAATTCTTTACTTCAATAAAAATCGCAGGTCTAGTACACAGTAGCATCAGAAATAATTCTTTCTTCTTCCGCAACACAATCGAAAATCTGAGATCCTAAAAAATTCCCGCTTTAACACGAGGAATAGAACAACATTCGGGATAATCTTTCAATAAGTATCAACGACGTCAACAAAATACTCCCGTATCCTTAGAACGCTCGAGACACATCCATTTTTTTCCATTTGAAAATCAACGTAACCTTGAGGAATGAAAACGAAGTAAAACACAGGAACGTTCGAGAACATACTGTACCTGTTTTTGAACATGAATTCATAAAATCAAGTACTCGCTCCTGTTTTTAAAGCCTATATGCATTTCCCGTTAAAAAAAATCCACTGATTGAATATCCCAATATAAACAAGAAATATCGAAACCAAAGCTCACATGCTTCAGATTCACGTTCAGCTGCGGTATTTTTCTTTTTCCGAGGCCCGAACAAAGATTCCCAGGCGTCTTTCCCCGATTTGATATCCGGAACAGAACCAGGAAAAGACAATCCATGAGAGGATGATTCTTGAGGCTCGTCATCTTCTAATCCGGGTTCGTCAAAGAAAGCAAATCTCTCGTTTTCGTCATATCTCGTCATGCTGAGTTGGAAAGGGAGAGAAAATGAGTCGTTATCTTCCTGAATAGAGACAAGCGGTATCTTTAATCGATGAAGAGCCATTCGAGTACAGGGTGATTCACCCCTTCAAATTCTGATATTCAGGTAACTTTTAACATGCTGGTCGACAATTTACAGGAATTCTTAATTGACTAATACATTCATTCACTCCAAGCATGTTGAATTTTAAAATATTAAAATTCGGCTCAGCACCTCAAGTCTGATTTCGCGTCTCCGTTCTTACTTCAAATTTTTGCGGAAATCGAGACCCCGGAGTTGCGTCAAGTTTTGGAGTCAGAATTTCAAATGGTCGGAGTATTCAGCACAATATACAAAATGAAGAAATGGACCCATTCGAAAACACATGAAGTTATCATATTTCTGCGACCAAAACGTAAAACTTCGTATCATTCATAGTTTTCATGCATTGCAGTTGGAAAGAAATTTAATTTTCGATCATTCAAGCTTCTTTCAAGCAGTCGGAATGACATCGAACAATTGATGAAAACATGAATGAAAAGCTATTGAAGAACAATTGAACACTTCTTCTGAGCTTTTAAAAACTTTTATCTTTTGTGGTACTGTACAGTATTTGAAAAATCTTCATAAATTGGTTTAAAATTCTTCGGCTACGGTGGTAGGAAATTCCACAGCACTGGGATTTTCAGACGAAGTAGGGGTAGTTTGAAAGAAGTAAAACGAAAAAAAAATACTGATAACATCATAACAAGAAATCACCTGGGAAAGGAATGAGGACATTCTTGGCCTTCCCAATTGCATCTAAATTCACGGAAGCCATTCACACGTACATAAATTAAAATACTCTACATTTTTTCTTCGATGCGAAAACGCGTTCAATTTGAATTATACCATGCCCTTGTCCCTTCTTTTACATCATTCCATAATTTCACAAAATAAATTTCTTGAAATTTTGAAGCGTAACACCCCTTGTACCTTTAGTATTTAACAATATCCGAAGTACTCCATTCAACAGAAAATGATTGCAAATTTATGGAACTTATAGTCACGAGGTGCAGCGGTTTTTCTCAGAATGAAAATTTGCCACAATAGATTTGTATAATTGGAAACGTTGTCTGCGGAAAGATGCAAGAGGGTTATAAAAATTATTCAATAATGAGATGAATTCCAGAAGCATCCGACGAACGGAACTACCCTAGAATCCAATCCTGGCATTCCACCAAATAGAGAAACCGACAAATGTTGGACATTTTCAAAACACCAGATTTGATTGATTTACTGTATACTGAATCTCGGTTAATTAACGACCCTGTTCAGAAGAAATGGCCAATATAAAAAAAAATAACTGAATAATACTGTACTACAAATAATGCGAATAAGCGGTTCCATTCCAGACCACCAATCCCTCGACTGAGTATTAGCTTACACGACGCACTTCATCGAACGCATAATCCCTCTCCAATAACTCGTGAACGTCCATAACAATTTTTTATTAAATAACGGAGCATTTTAAATTCTACAAAACTTGGCAGAAAATAGTCAGGAACATACAAAATCATGTTAAATGCAATCATGAAAATTTTAGAAGAATTTATTTATTCAAAAGATACAGTACTGCATTTACTCAAGTACCACGCGCACTTTTTCTACCGATATTGCGACGAAAAAATGGTGGTACGTTTCTTTGGCGGGTATTTTTCAAAAATATTCAGAAGTTTCGTTACGCATTATGCTTGATGCTGATAGGAAATTTTGGACCAATCTCAACATGAAAACTTATTCTGTGGAAACCATTGAAAATTAATTGAATTCATCTTAAATTCATGCCCTAATTCCAATTCGAGAGCTTTCTTTTAGAAGGGCTGCAGTTCTACAGCAAGTAAAAAATTTGGGTGCGCGTTTTACTCGAGGATACCATTTTACAGGAATTTCAGACCCTGGATACACGTATTACTCGAGGGCGCGTGGTACTCAAGTAAACCACTCTTCCGCAGAAAACCATCTTTCATCAAAACACTCCTGCCGTGAATAATATTATCCGAACCAGTCCATCGCAAAAAAAATAATAAATGCACCGAGCGAGACGTCCATTATTTACGTCAAAACAAAATAAGACGTCACTTACCGAATGGAATCTTCGGAATCGAGGGTGTCGACAGGACGCCTTTCACTCGGACGCTGGCGATTGGGACTCTCCCAAAACGGAGATTCCGCCGACTGAAACTTAGCATAGTATTGATAGTCATCTAATCCAGCCATTTAAATCACTTTTGAAATCACATGACCAGTGACACGTACACCCTCGTCAGAGAAAACATGACTTCATTCAATTTTTCACCACAGTGTTAGAGAATTTCAACCCAAGGCATCAGGTCACATGAACGAGTTTCGCTCAACAGCTGGAAAGCGCTCCAGGCTTATAGACTTTAAATTTAAATCCATCAAGTTTTATAATGCAATTTTTGAAACAAATGCACTGTTGGTCCACTCTCAACCTCCGGATTTCGTGATGTGCGCCATGAAATCAATCGTAAACTTAATTTTCCAGCTGTCAAGAACTCACGCAGAATTTGAACAATTCGCTTGGCAATGAAAACGTCCATCATTTCTTTTTTTCCACACGGATCACAGCTCAAAGAATCCCGACGAATAAATGCGAATTACAGCGGAATTTTCTTGTTCATTACGTAGTTGAAGATGCCTGGTGAAAGTTTATCGGCCATGGCAAGAATGATGAGGAAATCTGCTTCTTGGGGAGTCGAAGGGGAAACGCCAGTGACGAGAGATTGGAGGTATTTATGCATCGGTTGTTTGGCTGAACCCACGTCAATATCTTGCGCAATCCAATTGGTTTCATCCTCCACAATTTGAATCAAAGCATACGCTCTCCAATTCAGTTCTCGCATGAAAAGGCCAATAACGTATTCCCATAATGCAGGAGGAACTTTCAGGATCTCCTTCACAAGGCCGATCACTAACGGGCTTTCCTCGCGAACTTGATGCAAAATTGTCCTATAAAAAAAAATTGGTAATTCTTTCACAAAATCCGCTTTACACAACAATATTCAGGAAATACACTCAAGGAAACGATACACTTTCAGGCAAAATTCGGGGAAAGCACAGAGAAGCTTAACTATCAAAAGATAAAAAAAAATGCGACGACCAAAAAAATATTTGCTAGAGAAATAATATTGTTATTTACAGCGGAGTCTCTCGGGTAATCGACATGTTTACGAAATTCAAGCGGTAACGTGCATTGTACTGAACACACTATTTTTTTTTTTTACAACTTCCAACTCAGCAGATTCTTTGTTTTCAAATCTTGAAAATCTGACGAAAATGTGCAAATTCCTGAATCGAAGTTTATCTTATCTGCGCTGGCTAACATATTTTCGAACGACTACACAAGCCTTTATTGAAAAGAAAAAGGAACCCAAACTTGCCATTTCAAAAAAGTTTCAGAACACTCACTCAGAAAATTGCGGCATCCTCAATTGCGGATCTCTCAACGACATCAGTGTATTCTTCACTGATAGATGGTGCAGCTTGGCATGATGATGCTTCAGCGCAGTTTGGCGCACCTGCGACTTGTTCATGTCAATGATTGTGATGGGAGATGGAGATTCCATCAATGACGCGGCGGTTATGTAATTTATACCGACTAAGTCCACCAAATATCCTTGCATGTGCAACAGCGGAAAATACTTTCTGGACCCAGTGGGTCCCGATGACGCAACTCTTTCTTCTCTCGTCAAAAACAGGGATAAAATTCCCAGCATAGAAGCAACTACCTTCTCGTTAGATCCTAACACCAAGCTTCTTCCTCCGGTTTGCAAATGACCAGTCAGAGCTCGTTCGAAGAATCGCTTGTCCGCCATGAGGTTCATGACGTTTCCGCTTCCAGATTCATTGTCTTCTCCCAAACTCGAAGTGATGGGAATAAATTTATCCAGAGGATTTGATTGTAAGGCAGAAAGCATCACACACATGTCAACGAGACATACTGACGTCGCAGATATCCAGTCTTGGCTCGTCGAATCCGAAGGGACATCTCTCGTGAAGTACACGCGGAGTTTCGCTGCTTGAATTTGCAGGGCGGTTTGCAGAATGGGTTGAATATCGCACACAAATTGTAGCCACTTCGACTCGACGATGACGGATAAAGAATACGCCACATGATTTGCTCCGCGTCTATCCCCAACTCGGAAACAGACGGCGAAGCTAACAAGGTTATCACGAGGGACGACGTAAAGGGCACTTTTATTTCCATGAACTGTTTCCCCGGCATCAGATGCATTCAGAGAATGATCAACAACGTAATGGACGGCATCAATCACTGATGACCGACTGGGCAATGGCACGTCGCCTACCATCACTGGTTCTTCTGTGCTATCCAACATCCAGACGTGAACTGCTCGTGGTCCCAAGATGTGATCCCATTTGGAAAGAACGAAGGATTGAATCACTGTCGGTTCGAGGTGAGGCAGGACGAATGAGCACTCGTCCAAGAAATTAGCGATAAGATTCGGAAGGTCATTCAGGACTTCGTCAGGAGAACTTAGCGAAGAATTTTCCGACGCTGAGAGGATGCTCGAAGACGAAGCTACTCGTTCCTCGAAACTATCACCTAATATCAGATCATTTAAATCCACGGCAAGCGTGTCTTCCATAATAAGAAGACCGTCCGACATCGTCACAAATCACACAGATGAATTAATGATGCTCACACGCCGTTACGTCACGCTGGTGGGTTCGCCACCAATTTACAACCGGCTGTCCGCGACTGACGGATTGTCACCGATGTTAATCCAATTTCACGTGAATGCAACCAAGATGACATTCCAGGGACCTGAAAATTGTACCATAATAGGGATCGATGTCGTATGCTCGCAAACCAAAAGAGGCGGAGCACTTGTGCATACAAAATTCCAAATTATGGTCTGGTCATCAGTGACATCTGATCATTGTGGTGGTACCATTATTAGAATGGCCATTACTGCACAGTACTATGAATGCCACAAGGCTGTTTTTATCCAGAAAAATGTTGAGATGTTGGTCACAAAGTACTGTACCTTACATACAGTAATTGTGTCTATAAATGTGGAACTAGCTTTTTCATTACCTTTGGTATGCAGTGCAAATACTGTACTGTATTTTCTTGTACTGTATACCCATTCTCTATACTGTAATGTACATCTCATAGATATAGCACTAAATATGTAGGTACTGTATATTGATGATATTTTTTTCACGGAAATGGAAAATGAAGCATTCTTTCATCAATAGGAAAGCGGATAGATTAATCAGGGCGATTTGCATTCTGCCAATGCTTTCCGTGATGTGTGTATGCTGAATGTCTAATACGCAACCCACGTGATATATCTTTCATTGAAATCCAAGAAATATGACTTGCCACTGTACATACATAATGGATGCATTTCAGATTTGCAATGGCTTGTAAAATGCCTGATTTGCTGGTGTAAAATGAAAGACAGAAATGTCAGGCATGCTGAGCACATTTTTCCTATTGGATAAAGGGTGGCAAAAAGAAAAATATGTATATACAGCCTGGGTGACATCAGTCATGAACCTAAGAAAATGTATGCCATTTCCATTTCTACAAAAATATGTATCACACTTCACAATTGTGTGAGAGCCACAGCTTCATCTTACCACAACCCAGAACAACTTGTACACCTAAAATCAGTGACCTTGAAACGCAGGCAGGGCTGACCATGAGGAAAGCCTCACACCAGCACCCAGGTATCCTGTTGGTCTAACCCTAACTGAGTTTGAAGATACAGGAGCTGAGAAGCAATGAGTGGAGGGAAGTCAAAATGCTTCCAAGCCACAAAGAGGCAATTTTCTCAGCCACAAACACTGGAGGATTCCATAGGTGTCAATAGCAACTTCGCTGTACAATTGCTGTGATACATCTTTGAGAAAAAAAAATTCATTATTCTTTGTTGCTGAGTTCTCTGGAGGCATAGGGCAGAACAGACAAGGAATATAATTCGGTTTCCAATGGTTAGGGCAAAATCCTGTTGTCTTGATTCCAAGGAGTATTTTGCCCAGAATTTATCAGAAGAATGGTTGATACAATCAAGTTTTCCATCAAAGCAAGATACGAATATATCCCGCTCCCCTCCACCAGATTTTCTACCCAGAAACTGGCAGAAGATGCAATAGCGAATGAAGCATTATGGCCAAAATCTCCAGGTATATTCATAACGCGCATGCAGAGAAAAAAATAAGATAAAAAGACTTGCAGTGCCCATGGAAGATGACGCCATGGACCCTACACAAAATAAATTAAACCGCGCTGACTCAAAGCTTCTGGATATGCACAGCACAAATGATTCAACATAAGGGCAATGCTCCTCGTAACTCGGAAAACAAAAGGGAGAACTTCAGAAACAGAAAAATACAACCGAAATACATTTACGCCGCGCATTCCAGAAATCGATTTCTTGAAATACCTTCGAATAAAAAAATACAAACAAATGGACCATATCAAGTCAGCAAAGTTAGACCGGATTTCCCTTTCCGCGAAATTGATCTACAAAATTTCAATAACGTCGGATATCGAACGTAGAAACGAGCGCCACATCGAACCTCAAGGTGGACTCAAGAAATCAAACATATCTTCGTCGTCGCAATTTTCGCCAACACCATCCACTTGCGGAATTGAGAAACCAGACGCATCCATTTCTTCACCAGTTCCATCTAGCAACAAAAATTAAACCCGTATACTGTATTTGCTGAATCAGCAGAACATGCAATTTGCATTTCAACCCCGTATCAGGTCATGTACAAAAAATCAAATAAACTTCGCGAAAAATCAAGCTATACTCACCATCTGCTCCAGAGCTCATATCCATCATCGAGTCGCTACCCGAAAAACTGCTCTGTTCAGACCCTGATGCAGCTGACGTGACTACCTGTGGCACAACGACGAACTTCTTTTCTCCAACTGCACTCGTCAGCTAAAATTGCAAGTTGAAAAATATGTCACTTTGATGTAGCGACTGCAATTGAACTGTCATTATTTGATAGAACAATAACCGTCAAAAAAGATCCTCCAGGAACAAATGGACAATATTGCTGCATAGAAGCTGCCTCTTCATTGCAATAATGTCTCGTCGTACTCAGAAAAGTATATAAAAATATTAGAATTATTTTAGCTACAGTCTACCATTAGTCAAGAGGAAAAATCCTGCTTTCAGGTAGGATGTAAAGTATATTATCGTGAAGACAATTTAACTCTAAAGGATATCTGAACTCGACTCACATAGGGAGACGAACCACCAGCTTGACTTTGTAGAACTGTAACAGTCTTCCCACCACCACCAGTTGTAACCTGCACTGTTACCGGCTTTCCACCCAGTATCAAGGTTTGACTGCCAGGTTTGTTGCCCAACGTTACAACTTTGGTTCCTTGGGGAACACTCTGGCCTCCGGCGATTGTTATAGATTTCGTACTGGCCAAACCCAAATTGGCTATACTGCCAGAGGAAACGAACACCATTTTGGCACCTAGAGGATTCAGAAGTCAGTCAAAAAGCACTTCCACAAATGAATCAAAATAACTGCAGCCAAATTTCAGTTGAACGCCCAATGATACTAGAAAAATCAACAAGAAAGCGAAAACTTCTTCGTTGTATTTACCCATGACCATCTTTTCCCGTCCTAATCTGTTTCTTTTTTGACACCGCACTTTGAACAATTGTACCTTTGCCAACCAATACTAAACTTAATAAGGTTTCTGAAATTGCAAAAAATTAAAATCCCACAATTCATTCAACTTCAAGAGAATATGCTTCAATTATCCAAAAAAATCTACTGACCCAATATCAGAACAGAACCACATGAAGTACAGTGAGACCCCCACATGCGGATGCCTCAACCTGCAGACAATTTGACATAGGGACAGTTACTTTCCAAAAAAAAGATCAATAAATAAGGCCCAACATGAGGACACTGACTCAACATGAGGACATTTTGTGATAAAATTGCAAATACATTTCAGGCCAAATTACAAGAAAAAGATACTGTACCTCCAACCATGAAATTGATGTAAGAAAAGCTCTTGGGCATTTCTATCACTTATTTTCCATCCATTCAGTTAATTAAAAAAATTGCCATATTTACTTGAGTAGCATGCACACATTTTTTTTCTCAATTTCAGAAGAAAAAAAAGGGGTGCCTGTCATAAGTGGGTACAAATTTTCCAAGAAGTTTTAGGATGTTATGTGTGCATTATACTTAATTATAATGGAGAAATTTGGAACAGATGTAACAAGAAAACTTTTTTGTATAGGAACAGTTGAAAATTTGATCAGATTTTTGTCCAATTCATGTCTAGAGTCAGTTTTTTGTTTTTATTTTCAAAATTTTGTGGTTTCAGATTCACAAAAAATTGGGGTGCGCATCTTACTCAGGGATACGATTTTAGTCAAATTTCCAACTGAAAACCCCATGTGCGCCTTACTCAAGGGCGCATGGTTCTCAATTAAATATAGTACAGTACCTCCAACATAGAGGGACTTCTACTTTTTTTCACTTCAATGTTATCTTTGTAGATGTCAAAATTTCAGTGGACAGTACAGATACACTTTTCAATGCTCCAAATGTTCTTATTGAGTGGAAAATGCATTCACTAATCCAAATTCAAGTGGCAAACAATTTTTTCAAGGAAATTCTGAAGAATATTCCTTCCACGAAACACCAATTAAAAATTGTATGATGTGAGTCAATGGGAAAACAAGACTTTACTTAGGGACATTTCAACTTGTTGACACTCTTGATGCACCAATTACTTGCAAAAAACATAGAGACCTCAAGACAGTTCCTGATTAAAAATTTCCAGAAAGCAATTACCAAGAGCAGCAGCAGATCCAGGTGCAACATTGCGCACAATGCGTTGTACACCTTGTGGAGACTGAACTGTTTTGAAAACTGCATTAGGCTGCAGAATGCTTGAAGGCCCCAGAGAAACAACTTTCTGTCCGGTAACAGGGAGTTTAGGACTTGCTGGACGAACCACTTTGGGTAATTGTTGTGCAATGACGGGCAATGGACTCGAAACTACCTTCGGCGGCGGATTGCACTTCACAACATTGGATCCCGATCCTTGAACTGGGATCAATCGAACTCCCTGAGGCGTCACAATCGTCGGCTGCTGGGGAGCCGGTTTCGGCGCCTTGAAACCCTCTATTTTAACCTTCATGTCTACGTTGCTTTTCACGTCGGATTCTGATTTCAATGACGGGGCGCTTAACTTCTGACATTCAACCAAGTATCCATCAGCGTTTGAAACTGGCTTCCAAGATACTTCCAAACAAGTGGAACTGGCCTTCACCAGCTGAACGCGGCTTGGTGCAGCAGGTACTTCCGTTTCCAAGTACCAAAAATCTCTGCAGCAAACTTGGAAATTCCAAGCTTTTCGGTAACCATCTCTCCCACTCCAGATGTATAGCCTATTACGTATTGAAACTGCACAATGCCCGGCTCTCGCTCGCGGAAGACTTTCGTCGTACACTTCCATCGCTAGGGGTTCCCAAGACATAGTTTCTGCATGAGAAAAAAAATACAGATTTTCGGTTTTATAAACATCACATACTTCATCAAAAACTCACCTAAATTCAACGACGCAAGTGTGTTTGTGCACTTCCATTCCTTCTCTTGAACGCCACCTTTCGGGTCTTCGACTACAAGTGGCACCCAACCTCCAAAAACGAACATGCGAGGGCCTATGACAGTTGCTGTGTGGAGAGATCTGGGTAGAGGCGGCATGCCACCGATGACAGGTTTTTTCCACGATCCCAAGTCCACTTCGTAGACGAATAGGTCACCTAACCGACAGCCACTCATGCCGCCATAAATAACCAGTTTGCTCATTCCACTTTTCGTAACATAAGCGACGGCTGAATGCGATTCCCGGGGTGAAGGTGGCATGCCAAACGGCATCACTCGAACCCAATCATCGACGTCTGTTCCATTCAGCAATTCGATCGAATAGAAGTCGTTCAAATACCTAGGCACATTTTTTTCTGGATCGTCAGAATCGTTAGCCAATCCCCCGAACATGTAGATGTGATTTCCAATCAATGTGAAACTGTGACCGAGACGAGGGCATGGAGTTTTCTCCGGACTTGTGACAAGCTTCTTCCACTCCCACCGGCTCGCTTGAAGTTCGTACAGGTCGTTCGAGTAACGACCATACTCGATCATTCCGCCGAACACAAGAATTCGAGTGTTGTCCACGACGAGGCCGTGAGCCGCACATCCCGGTGGAATATCACCTTTCACAGGCGGGACGAACCACTGATTTGTGACTGAAACACCAATCACGAAAAATTTCAGCAGGCACGAATATAGTACGCTACAATACAGCATTTACGACATTCAGGTCTTTCTCAAATTGTTTTACCAACAGTTCCGCCGTAGAACTCCTCATTCGCACATAATATTCCGAACTTTTGAAAGAATTCATCATCAACCCACCTGAGTTGTAAACGTGCAGTTCTTCGCATATTCCTTCGTTTCCACCTCCAAAAACGATCATCAAATCCTTGATTGCTACGGCACGATGCCCATGTCGAGGTTTGGGACTGGGACCGGCGGACTCTTTCACTCGTTTCCACTTTAGGACGGTAGACGCCATCGTTCACCGATGTTCACTGTTCAACACTCGAACGGGAAATATGGCTGCTCTCCATGGGGGCAAAATTTGGGCCCCTCTGGAGGAAGGAAAATCGAGGTCTCCATCCACCAAAAGCAACGTTACAAGCCGTGACACCTAGTGAGGCGCAACACAATGCATCAAGATGTATTGTCCCTTATCAAGCGTACGAGGTATGGTTCAAAATTTGTTAGCAACATTTACTGTACAGTACTGTACTTGGTGATAGAAATTCACAAAACTCTTCGAAAATTCTTTTCCTTGAACAAACTTGTATACATATCGTAAATATAATACATGAGATTCATATTTTCCAGTCAGGTTTGGTATCTGTTCTTGATGAAATAAGCAAGCAGCATGATAATGGCTTTGTTCAATTGTTGGTCACTATTAGAAATTATGTAATGAATAAAAGGCACACTGAATTCAGAAATTAGAAAGTGGGTATATATATGGAGAGCATAATTCTAGAAACAAAAATCTCCCATCAACTTTTAAAATTTATAAGAATGCAGCGTTTAGCAGAAAAGTTGCATATGATCCAAAATTTGCATTTTCAATTCTTTGACTTGTGCGATGATTCGAACAACTAATTAAACTGACTATAGGCTCCAGAAAGAATTTAAATGGTTTTAATACCTGTAATTATTTCGCATAATTTCATTTTATTCGTTTATTTAACCGAATTTAATATCGCATTTCCAATCTCAAAGCCAAGCCAAATATTGGATAAAGGGATGAACACTGTCCAACTTGAATAAATTGGGAATTACTAATGGCACCAATAAAATTTAAATCTTATACGGTAACATTTTAAAACTCTCAAGGGGTAGTCTTGTCAGGAGCACCAATACTAATGAAAATTTATAAAACGAAAAACTTAGGGTGAACTTTTTTTTCTACTACGAGCAGCAATTTTTCTTATCAAGACTCAAAGCTTTACAAAAACAATGTCCCTGCGTGACGTGAAGAGAGACGATCAAAAACTGTACATGCGCAGTTGATGGACAATATGAGTGGAACTTATATGCCTCCCTAATTCAAAAACCTATCAAATTAATATTTTCCTACTCCAATGCATCATCAGCCCTGGTTCCTCTAACTTCATCAACAATTTTTTTTATGCTGGCCCCTTCAAATTTGGCTTACAGGGGCAAACATCGGACTGCAGGTACCACAGTTCTGTTTCACGTTTTTTTTTTAATGTCGACATTCACTGTCAAAAATCAAGAAAGAAATCAGAAAAGAATAAACGGAAAATTTCGTCCAAGACAAATTCAATCTCAATCATCCACCCAAGGGTTTTCATAACAGTAAGGGAAAACTGCGAAGAAATGCCCCAATTCAAATCATTTTCCAAATGAGACCCGCCAGGATGTACCTTAAAAAAACACACACAACGAAAGTGTTTCGACGTCAAGCGGCTTTTCAAAATGTGATTCGACACACCGTGAGAACAAAAAACAAACACCCGCTTGATACAGAACGAAACGATAAAATGTCTTACAGTGCAGAAAAAAACGGATTTGAAACATTTTTGCATTCTTCAAGAATCCGAACAAAAACCTCTTTCCCTTGTCCATTCCGCAAGCCTCAAAATCCGGTCAGAACGAAACGGACAACGGGACCCAAGCGCATCCTTCGCGCGCAGAGCAAAACAAGGATTTCATCCATTTCTCACGCACTACTTAAAAAAGAAAAAACTGCAAAACTGCTGCATTTTTTCACTTCAGCACTTTTCGTTGACCCGCAGATCCTATCTCCACAACGTCATCCCTGTACGTATTCACTGGCTTCCACCATATTTTCTTTCTGAGGTTGTGAGCTGTCGGCGGCCTGTTAAAAATCAGATATAATATGAGCATTTTGTCATAAATAAACGATTTCTAATGATGGAAGAACGCAGACCATTCAGAAAATCACACGTTGAATGACAGGTTTTGAGTAAGCACTCATCGCTTGAAAAAAAAAGGAAAAAGAGGTAGCTGTCGTTTACCCATATCAAGGACTGCAGTACATTAATCACAACATGCACTTTTTTCGTTTCGTTGAGCTCACTCAATATAAAAGAATTACTCACTTCTTCTGCCATTTTCCACTAAGTTTGTTGTAGAACCCTGTCCGAAGCGGAGGCAATCCATCAAGCCGGCGGTCGTGACAAATGCCGGAAAAATGCTTGTCAGCCTCCACATTATCGGCGAACGACACCTGACATATCCGACATCGCATGCTTGGCACTGCCACCTTTTGGACAACGGGTTTGACCCAGAATTGTTCTGGCAGAGACAGTCGATGCTTCTGACAATAGTCTATGGTGAACTGCTTCACTTTCCGCTTGTGACCACGACTAGCATAATGCATTTGGCCTTTCAGATTGCATGAAAACAAAACCGAGCAGAGTTTGCAGGAGTCCGGCTTCTGCATTTCCCCTAGCTCTCTTGGAATCCCGTCTTCATCGAGCCCACCAGGTTTGGGTGACATGGGTGGAGTTCTTCAAAGGACAAAAAAAAAAAACACGAGATTCACATCAAACCTCATAATTATTTGAAGAAATAAACAGTTCGCAGATTTCAGACTTAAGTTATGAAATAACCAGAAATAGGAGAAATATCACGCACTAAATCACAATATTCAAAACTAATAGAGAACGTTAGATTTACTCCCAAGCTACTTCTCGTGAAAAAATATTAGGGGTTAAGTCATACTTTCGGCGAAAAAAAGGAAATCCGAAGCTGAAGCTAATTGCATACGAATGATATTAAATTTTTATCGATTATACATTACTCCGTCAAAATTGCCTTAACGTAAAAATGGCAGCAAACCTAGCTAGAACTGTTCGGTTTCGCTTCAATGTTCTGTACTCACGTGAGACCGGGTGGTGGAGGTTCATCTTCTTCGATAATCTTTGTAATCGGAGCTACACCGGAAGACGGAAACCTCAGTTTATTTGTGTCAGGAGGGGCCGTATAGGGTATAGGGTTGCAAACGGCCTTTCCCATCAAGTTTGCCGAAGAGAAGTAAAAGTGCTGCGCAGGCTGGACTCCAAGGGTGCCAAAGCCGTGATACGGATGAACCAGTGGTTCATAATGCCTATCAAGAATTAATGCATTGAAAATCATATCCATCGCGGCAAAAACATATACTCACTTCATGTTGCTCGTCTCATACCCGCGCATCGAAACGAACTCCGGACTGGATATGAACAATCAGAAAACGTTGCCCAGGGCAAATTTTTTCTCTAGATCACACAAAAAAAAAGTTGGATCGATTGATATCTTAAGCATGTAGCACTTGTTCAATACAGCTTTTCATGAAAATCGAACTAGATTCACCCACTATAGGCTTCTCGCAATTATGTTGCTGCAGTAAGTGCGGTCCACAGAAAGCAACTTCCAATAATAAGTCAAATATGTAAGTAGGAAAAAGCAATCACTGTAATACTTTGACGGAGATGAACTGCACAGGGCGGTGGCAAAGACCGAAAGCGCAAGAATACTTTCCCTATTTCATTTCCTGGCACTTGCATACGGGGTCAATGAATTCTGAGCTCCAAGCTGATGGCTCACGTGCTTTCCAGAGTTGTCTCAAATCACGGCTACGCAAAACTTTACGTTGCTTATTCAGACTGGATGATTACAACCGTCAGTGATCAAGCTTTCAAAGTATCTCAAAATCCGTAGGCTAAGTTATTAAAAATCAGAATATCAACATGAATCGTGTTTGAAACAATGATTGTTAAGATTTGAATTTGATGAAGATCAATCGCCACGAAGTGAGCAACCCCGCCGTGCCCTATGACGCAGAATGAGACCGACTGGGCGTCGCCATGTTCAACCGGCTTTGTTGTTATGTAATACTGTCCTGTTCAGAAGTGAACAGAACGAGACAGATTATGTACGTGTCCGTGTTCGAATGAGACGTGTGGTCTAAGGAGAACGGCAGATCATTTTCTGATGTTCTCGTCTTTATTTTCTGGAGATGATTATCGATCGGTTGAGACATTCCTTGGAAATGTTGTATGTGAATCAGTATGGAAATGAGTGATTCCGTTGAAGACTTCAGCGAATCTGGAACGCTGATTTTGCCGCAGCGACGTGGTACAGTTCTTGATTTTGATTCCCTGTGAATTACACCCTTAATCATGTAATTATCCAGCAGGACGACGATATGCCACGGTTGATGAAGCGATAGAAGCTGCAGGTGAGTTAATTTGAATGTCTGAATTCAGGGTTGAATTGAGGCAAGCTTTCCTAAAAAAGGTGTAGGATGGTTCCACCATCGTCTCCTGATCCTATGTGGATTGATGTGGGCTGCAGATGCCATCGAAATCTTGTGCATTGCTTATGTTTTACCGGCAGCTGAATGCGAATTAAGTTTGACTTCGTCTGATAAAGGATGGCTCAATGCGACTGTGTTCATGGGTATGACAGTTTGTCATTGAATGTTTCGCGAAAATGATGAATAATGGGGTTTTCTTAGGTCTAATGACTGGTGGCTGTGTGGGTGGAATCGTCGGAGACTTCTTCGGTAGGAAGGGAGTCCTATTCATCAGTATGATTTCGAATGGTCTTTTCGGAATAGCTTCATCCTTCATGCCGAGTTTCTGGCCGTTTCTGTCCCTTCGTTTCCTCAGCGCTTGTGGGTAAGAAACATTCTTTCCGTTTTAGAGAAACTGTATGGTAGACGTGGTTCAAAACTTGAATTCGTATTCAGTCTGAAAGGTAGTTTAGAACTGATAGGGATCTGTGTTCTTTTGAACGCATTCGGTCGGTCTCTTGTTCCAATTTTAAAATTTATATGCTATCGATTTTACTGGTCTTTTTTCAGAGTTGGAGCCGCATTGCCAGTAAACATGCCGTATTTCGCTGAATTTCAGCCCTCAAAGGTGCGAGGCCGGATGGTGACTTTCCTGGCCTCCTTTTTCCTCGTCGGAAATGTAATAGCCGCCGCATTCGCGTGGTCTGTGATTCCGAGCTCAATTGTGATGTACCTCGGGACATTCAAATACGCACCTTGGCGGTTATTCGTTGCGCTGTGTGGAATACCATCTGCTTTAGCTGGTTGCCTTGTGTTATATTTTCCCGAAAGCCCGAGATATTTGATGACGGAAGGCAAAAACCGGGAAGCCTTAGAAATTTTGAGATACGTGTGGAGCGTGAACAATCAGAGAAACCACGGAGGATATCTTAGGTTGAATGAAAATTTTCCTGTGGATGAGATAGTTGGATCGAAAGAAGCTCGCGTGGAAAGAAAGTCTATCGTGAAAACCACGTTGAATCATGTGAAGCAGCTGCTGTGTGGTTCGATTAAGCGGAACTTCTGGATCCTCTTCAGCATCCATTTCTCAATAGCATTTGGGTAAGTAGCGATTCTTGCATTCCCAATTCCCTGTAGATTGTTATGAAATATTTATCGAACGTTTCGTAGGAACGAATTCACATCCCTTCTAGAGGGACTGTCTTTACGCGAATATAAGTAGCCCTTTGTTTTTCATGCAAAATATGAAATTAATTCAATTAATAAGCGAATACTGTACACTGTACTTTATACCCACTTAATATCCTGGTGTTTTGACTTTCCAGGATTCAGAAAATGCTGACTAAATCCAGGTTTCCCCCGAGGAAAAGATAAATGGTTTCACACCACCCTCGCTCTTCCTCTTCAGTCAATGACTTATGCATTTTGAAGTGCTAAAAGCTGACCAATTCTTGATTGATTTTATCGTCAATTCCCAAAGAAATGCCCTTCCTTTTTTTTGGGCCACGAACAGAATATTTCCTGATATAAACGCATATTTACGCGAATTGAATTAATATACTAATACTGTAGAAGCACCTCCGTAGTTTTTGAGCTTCTAAAATTTAAAAAATGGTTGCTTATATTCTGGTTGATACGGTAATCTTTTTATTTATTTCGTTCATTTTTACTGTGACTTACCCGTTACGACGGAAATAGGAGTATTTCATTTATTTGCGTTGAATCATACGTTTCCTATACTGTACAGTACTTAGTTTGGATTTTAAGCTTTCCAGTTTCTCGCAATTCCAAAGCTCTGTTTAAAATTTTTGTGTGGAAAAACGGGAAGGAAATGTTTATTTTTGGGTCTGCATGGTAAATCTGGTTTTTGCAGGTATTATGGCCTGATGATGTGGTTTCCGGAAATTTTCAACCGGTTGCTGAAATATCGGTCTCTTCATCCTACCGTTGACGATGTCGGGATTTGTGACGTTCGTTTACCTGAAGAAGATGTCGCTCCTCCGACCTGTTCTCCACTTGATCCCCTGGTTTACGCGAACCAAATGTTGCTTGCGATCGCGCCATTTCCGACCAACGTCTGGAACATTCTGCACATGGACAAGCTTGGGCGGAAGTTCTTTCTAGGTGCGTTGACGGAAGGTGTTTGAATAATTTAGTAGAAAATTCGCCAAGTTTTTTTGAGTGCATTTTTCTCTTGAACCCTCATTGCTTTCGAGTTAACCCTGGAGAATATTCTATTTGTTTTCCAGTTGTGAGTATGGTTGGAGCTGGTGCGAGTGTTTTTGCGGTTTGGCTGGTGAGAAGTCAGTTGGAGAACCTGTTGGTTTCCATGGCCTTCAGTTCAGTGTCCAACATGGGTTTCAATTCCCTCAATTGCCTCGCCACGGAACTGTTCCCTACCAAGTTGAGGTCGACGGCCATGGCTCTGACAGCGGGGGCTTTGAGGATCGGGGCATTTCTGGGGAACATCGCCTTTGGGTACTTCATTGATGCGTATTGTGTTATACCAATGGTGGCTGTTGCGTGTTTGATGATGGGTGAGTTTTTGATTTTTGTACTGGTTCATTGCTGGCTTTTGAAAATTGGATGCAAAGCATAATTTCCCCAAAGAACTCTTTTTCTACGTTTTTGTTTGTAAAGGGGAAACAAAATTGTCACGTTAAACGGCTTGTCTTCTCAAGTTCAGGAAAAAAGTACAAGCCTTTTGGGCATACAGTAAAATATTGTTAAAACAAGCTTGCAGGGACTTCAGAAAAATTTGTCATAACAAATAATTTGTTATACTGTATCAAGACTTTGAAAATTATTGATCGACGAGATTTTCTTCAAATTAGATCTGCGTATATTTAATATCTTGCCTTCTGGCTGTTTCAGATGTTTTTCAGTGTTAAAAAAACTGATCTTCAAATGGAGATTTAATTATTGATTGAAAAATTTACTCTTAATAACAGGTAAACACTAGCACTTTTTCTAGACTCTTGCATTTTTCTAAACAATTCCTGCAAAGATTTGTATTTGTTGATGTTCCAAAATTGCTTACAATTTTTACATCACATGCAGGTTTCTCAAGCATACAAACCCCTTCAAACATGAATTTCGCTGGGTTCATTTTTTAAATCTAACTTCCCCCCCCCCCTCATCATTCCTAACGGAGGAACTATTTTTGAAAGAGAGTATGTTCAGGTGAATTTTGAAGAAATCATGTCCTTGATTCCACATTCTGTTCTAAGAACCAGTCACAGTCATATTTTGAATTTGGAATGTCTAGACAGTGCCTGCCTTTCATTGGTGATTTTCATTAAGAAATTATAATATGTTCCTCAGAAAAGTTTATATTGTACTGACATTGGCAAGTTTGTTGTAATGAGATTTTTATGACATGTACCCTATACTCGGATTTCTGCCAGGACTTGGAAAAAAGTTTGTTTTACTGAAAAACTTCTTGTCAAGGTATTTGTTGAAGGAGATCTTACTGTTTCCTACCACACTTGCCCAATTCAAATTTAATTTTGTTGTGGTCATTTGGTGTGCATTTTTCTGGTAAATCAACAGTAAATATTGATAGTCAAGGCAAAAAGTTACGAACTCCGTTTATGATATAATGCAAGTATTTTTTAGAAGATTATTGACGCGAAATCGTTTCTCTTGCAGGTGGGGGATTCCTTGGACTGCTTCTCCCAAACACAAGTCATGTTCCTCTTCAGTGATGGCGAGAATCTGTGACCAAGAGAAGTATTGATGTCACAAAGCTGGGGGATAAACTATTATATAATTTTACACTGCTGTTTAATTTTCTTCTGTGAACCCCGAAAAACCAGGGAACGAGTAATATGATGTATCAATTTTAAAGAATTATGTAGGATACACTTTGATTATTTGTATGTTTACGTTCAAACCTAATTCAACATTTGGAACAAGTCTGCGGAGTGAATATCAACGCAAGTAACTGATTTGAAACAACATAATTTCGGTTGAACCTTTTGTATTAGTTGCCATACAACCACGAGCACTACCACAACTCAGCAGAGATCAATTCATGAAAACAAAATTTCCTGCGACATTTTTCCTTCAGAAGCTCGATGTCTAAGAATCCTCGATTCCTGTCAAGGAAGACGCCCGATGAGAGATTTTAGATAAAAAGGAAAGTAGAAACAACATCACAGATAGTTGAACGCTTGAACAAATTTGATCAAAGGCTTTGAAGGGAAGGTAAACAAAGTATTTGTCGAACATCCACGACGACATGAAAAATGAAAGAAAAGAATGGGCCTTTAACTTTCCGTAGCCCAAACCATCACAGTCGCTCAAATGTCTCGAAGAGCATATCTCCCACATTGGCACGCTCCAGAAAATTCGATTTCTCAAGAGTCATTCCTTTTTGAACACAAAAATTTCCTCAAAAGGTCCCACATTTTTCCGAAGCATCAAAAATGTGTTCTAACTTCCAAGTTTCATTCTACTATAGTTTATAATTGAGTTTTCCATAACTTTTGAAAATCACTTGAAGAAAATTGCAGCAACTTTCACAACAGAAAATGAATGTAGATGACACTATTCTGCAATTGCGGGGAAAATTCTAGAGATCAGACATCTACAAAGTGAACTTGAACAGATGCCATAACACGGTTTTCATCTAATTTTGTCGCCCAAGAATGTACATTGGGCGTATCTGATTGTAGTATCACAGTTGTTGGACGAGTCCACTCTCCACTGCTGCCAATATCCCCCTTCTCCAGTTCCTCATCACCAGCTGTTCCTGTATAATCTGTGCCATTTGCGGAATCTGCCGCGGAAACAACGGACTGCTCTGTGGCTAGAACTGGTGATGATGTTCTGAAAAACAGCATAATAAATGTTAAATATTAGACACGTAAACTCTTTCTGCAACGAAATTCAATGAACAGTTCATCGTCAAGAAATTTTCATTTAAAAACACAAAAATAACATGAGAGAATCTACGGGACCAAAAAAAATGTGTTAAACAGTAAAATTCAAGAAATCGATTGAGAGCAGGGAAAAGGCTTTTTTTGTAACGCAAACTTCGTTGTGATGTGACTAACAACTTTCTTTGGGATCAAATACTTGTTACAGAAAGACTCATTGTAACAAGATTTGTTGCAATGAGATACCGTATAGAGAAAACTGTCGCAGACAAAATGTTATAGAGGGAGTTCATTGTTACAATAGTGAAGCATTAAATGAAACAGTGTTAAATCCAGAAACTCATGCATGGAATTAGTGATTTGGAGATTATTTATTCCACTGACGTCTCCATTGAAAATGTACCAATGGGAAAAGTGCGTTAACCGAGTCACCACTATTTTACACACTCGATGTCACCTACCTGGAGGATCCAGACCGAGATCTTCCAAAAGCGGGTCTGGGTTCCACAGAAGTTCTGTAGGGATTCTCAACCATCATGCTTCTCCTTGAAGGCCCTCCACCACTGTGATGCACATAACGGCCACCCCTACAAGAGGCAGCATCTGAACAATCTTCAAGGGGTGTCATGGTTGAGTAACCCATGTCATCAGACTCTGCCCCGGCCCTTTTGGAACCCGGGCGCCTGTGGTTGGTGTTGCTTCCGACTCTCCGCAGCTTGCCGCCACCGGAATCGGACACAGGAACCTTCCTCAGACCTATCGTTAAAAAACGAAGAACAATTTTCTAAGCAAGAAAAAAGCATTCAAGAGAACATAATATAGTCCTGGAAATTTGAAGACTACGACCAACCCAACTTGGATTAAATGAACACTTGAAAGTCTTGGGGGGGGGGGGGGGGGAATTTTC
>CAJPEX010000461.1:0-20284 GCA_905338405.1 Notodromas monacha
AGATTTATCCTGGATGATACGAATTATCCCGTTGAAAAAGAAAATGCTCAATTTGAAGCTCATCGAAATTTCAGGTATTGAGCTTGATTGGAACAGGGGAACTGAATTCTGTCGCCGAGAAAGTGGTATAAAATATAATTGAGAAGCCGAGATAAAAACCTTACGATTAGTAATTTGTCCAAGCATCAACGAAGTTTTGCGTGGTGCTTTCTGCTGGTGAACCATGTAAATGCTCGGGTGACCACAACTTGAGTGAATACATTTCTGCTGAATACCCTTCCGCACCTCCAGCAAATTCCATAAAACCCCAGAAAGGTCAACCTCGAATGACCGACTCTAGGAAGAGATGCACTGTTTCGCTAATTAATTAATTTGTATTGCGGCATAAGGTATGGCTAGTAACGGTACAGTATATGAAGTACTGTAAACCAGAGTCGCTCAATATTTATTTTATCGGAGGAAGAACTTGACAAATATGCATTTATTACGGTAATTTCTCTTTAACCAAAAAGGACGGAGCCGAAAAGTTTCAATTTAAAGTTCATTTGTTGTCCTTTGGAATACTATTTAACTTTTTTTAATTATTAAAAAAAATTTACCGTTGCTTCCGTTTTGGCTGTTGCCCTGAATTTATTCCTCAAGATATGTATATTTTCTAGTTTTTTTCTTCACTTTTTTGTTTTCTTGACGACGAGAATTTTTTTTGGGCTTTTAAAGAGACTTTCTGAGTTTTTCCCAATATATTTGGAAAAGTAATTTGCTGCTGAAGTCTGTAGAAGAAATTATCTCAAACCTTCTGCATACAGGTTATGATACAGGTGGGCTCTCTCTGTTCTATCTCTCTCTCTACATTGAAATCTAAGGGACCAGAAAAATTCGTTGTAGAGAACCCCTATGGGAACCTTATGGGACCAAAAAAAAAATATTCATGTAGAGAAGATCGTTGTAGAGAAAAGTCCGTCTGTTTTCGGACGTCATAAGTCAAACAATCTTGTGTCCAAATAACCAGCGTTTGTGTGTCTTGACATTGAGTTGACTGGATTCAGAAAGAAAAAGGAAGAGGTTCAGAGAATCCTTTGGAAGTACACATTATAGGAATGGATGGGGGAGGTACGTTTCCCACGGGCCGCGTCACGTTTCAAACCCGCCACTAACGATCCGTGGCTTCGAGTTCGTGACATGGCCGTGATTCACGACATGACGAACGGTGCACTGAGAGATCGAATCCGCTATTTTCGCTCATCGAATCGGTGATCGGATTTCGATCCGCATTGCTGAGATGAGAACGTCGATTTCGAGGTTATTGATTATTATACACGGTGTTGAAACACCTGAGCTTGTGTACAAGACTCAACAAATGTCTCCCATGAAAAAAGAAGAAGAACAACGCGAGTGGGAAATAATTCGAGCGCAGAACTATTTTTGATTGAAAGTTCGTCACCATGTAATATTTGATGTCAGTCGATTTATTCGCGAAGCTTGATTGAATGGTTCATAATTTTGTCACTATACCCCGAAATAAATTTCTTCGTTGATTTCAGTTTCCGAGTCAGAATCCCAAATACTGCTACAAGATTTAAAGAGAGCCAATGATTATTTTCGGAAGTTTACTGCAGGCAACCTTTTTGAGCAATTGAAATTTCTGAGAGACCTCCTCTGTTAAAATAAGGTTATTTGAGTTTTCACATAGTCACTATACCGAGTTTTCAGTCTAATGAAATATTATCTTGCTTTTAGAATGCGTGCAAAGTCGTAGAAGTAAATGCGGAAGGTTGACCTTATTTTCTCACAACGGTTGGATTAAGTTTAAGCTCGTGTCTTCGCTTAATTGAAAAAAATTGTGTGACAAGTTCGGCAGTGCCAAGAAATTTCTGCATTACGTATTAGTCTGTAATTTTCCATCCGTTCGTCCAAGACTCCAACGCGGAAAATAAAAAAATCGTAAAACTTACGGAAAATTTCTTTTTTAGTACTGTACATTACTGTACTTTGTTTGAGATGAAATGAAAGTCAAAGAGGCTAAATGTCTAGCTCCTGATGATCTAACTACACGAACAATATTTTTTAAAAGTACAGCTCTGTATTTTTGCGGTTTTCGGCACGCGATGTTTTGGGCCACGCCGTTTTGGGGACGTGGTCAACAGTCCAGTCACGATTATTCCGGGGACCTTGTGTATACAAAGTGGGGTGAAGCATGGACTTCCGAGAAGTACTTCCGAAGATCTTGATGAGAATCATGGGGGATTCAATCAACCTTTCGAGGTGGGTCAATTGAAAAACGTGACGCAATCCTTGGGCTTACGTCTATCAAGTATTGAAATTTATCAATAAAGAATTTGCATTTTTCTCACTTAAGATGCAAATTTATTTCCTGAAGCCCTTTTTCAAGATTTGCAATCCTGCATATTTGCAATGCGGCGTTTTCGTGATTCATTTTCCGATCATTTTAATTTTGATTATTCTCGCCTGTTGTATACGGGATATTGGGGGGGGGGGGGGGNGTTATTTGAGTTTTCACATAGTCACTATACCAAGTTTTCAGTGTAATGGAATATTATCTTGCTTTTAGAATGCGTGCAAAATCGTAGAAGTAAATGCGGAAGGTTGACCTTATTTTCTCACAACGGTTGGATTAAGTTTAAGCTCGTGTCTTCGCTTAATTGAAAAAAATTGTGTGACAAGTTCGGCAGTGCCAAGAAATTTCTGCATTACGTATTAGTCTGTAATTTTCCATCCGTTCGTCCAAGACTCCAACGCGGAAAATAAAAAAAATCGTAAAACTTACGGAAAATTTCTTTTTTAGTACTGTACATTACTGTACTTTGTTTGAGATGAAATGAAAGTCAAAGAGGCTAAATGTCTAGCTCCTGATGAACTAACTACACGTACAATATTTTGCACAAGTACAGCATCTGTCTTTTTGCGGTTTTCGGCACGCGGTGTTTTGGGCCACGCCGTTTTGGGGACGTGGTCAACAGTCCAGTCACGATTATTCCCGGGACCTTGTGGATACGAGTGGGGGGAAGCATATGGACTTCCGAGAAGTACTTCCGAAGATCTTGATGAGAATCATGGGGGATTCAATCAACCTTTCGAGGTGGGTCCATTGAAAAACGTGACGCAATCCTTTTTTACGGGCTTACGTCTATCAAGTATTGAAATTTATCAATAAAGAATTTGCATTTTTCTCACTTAAGATGCAAATTTATTTCCTGAAGCCCTTTTTCAAGATTCGCAATCCTGGATATTTGCAATGCGGCGTTTTCGTGATTCATTTTCCGATCATTTTAATTTTGATTATTATCGCCTGTTGTATACGGGAAAATGGGGGGGGGGGGGGGGACAATAACATAATTTTCTTTCGAGTTACAAAATGAAGCTGTCGGTTTACCCTGTGAAAACACATCACGGAAATTAAGTTTGCCATGCGTGGTTTTGTGAGTTAAGTCTGAGTTTCCGAAGCGAAATGATAAAAATACTCTTCGATCCTTCCGCAGAAATAGAAAATCCAAATGTCGTCGTTTCTAAATATTCCTGAAAACAACATAAGGCAATCATGGCTCGAATAATTCCAAGGGCCATTGTTGCACCTGACACACATTTTTTTTTAATGGAGAGAAGACACATACAGATTATTTAAAAATAATCCGATTACAGTTTAGCCTGACAACTCGAACCTCCCAATTTATTTTTTAAGCGAGTTTTGATCTATCACACAAATTTCGGATATTCCGAGGGACCTTCTTTGAACTTTTCAAAACTGGCTCGCAACATATTAGCGGAAAACTGCAGAAGTAAATCTTTTTCGTTTATGAACTCAAAATACAGTAAGAATTTAACCTCCAGTAGAAAAACTAAAGTGAAGTGGTAATGTACGATACGTAGTCATATTGTATGCAATGCGTTGGTATTCATTTACAGTTTTCAATTATGGAATTCCAATAATGTTGTCAAGCTTGTCACAGCTTCGCCTGTAAGACCAGTTCATCACGCAACTTCCGGATTGTCCTGCTATGGGCTTTGGTTTTTTAAGAAAAGGGGAAGAAATACAGTTTGTATTGTGGATCAATCCTAAAGGGAAGCGTGCATCTCTCGCATGCCGTGAAAGTATAAGCATTGGAAGAAAACAAGGGGGAGAATTCTGCTGCGAAACGATGGGATAACATCAGGTTTTGCTGCTCATCCCTTGCGGCAAGTATACCCTGTCCTCCCTAAAAATGTGTCCCTGTTGCACGGGGTTTTAAATGTTTTTTTTCTTCAAAGTTTGCTTCGCTAAGAATCTGCGCCTTGCGCAATACGTATCCATTCATTTGTAAGTGCGAAAGCTGCGTTAATATTCAAAAATTTACAGTGTGTCTCTGCTCCATCAAAGACCCTACCAAAATTTAATTTTTAATTTTTTTTAATTAATGAACGAACAGAACACTTTATTTGCCGCTTTTCAGCATTCACAAGGCTCAATCAAGACTTAATTTTTTTAGCGTGAAGAAAGAGACTTGCATACCAAAAGTGCTCCACATACAGAATTTTTTTGGCCAAAAATTTTTAAAATTAGCTAGTTTTGAGCTAAAACTTTGGTATATTTGTCAAAAATGCGAGAAAATGAAAAAAAAATAATTATTTATTTTTCCCTCCTCCAGTCTGTGAAATCGGAGAAAGTTGTGAGTAAAACTTGTAATTTTTACTTCATAAATTCTATTCTTATCGATTTTAAAGTTACAATTTTGCGTTGACTTTAAAAAAACAAAACAATTTTAAGGTTTACCGTGTTATGGTCTTTTTGTGAGTTTGAGGAGTGTATTGAATATTTTTCGATTGTCTCTGAAGGGAAATCGTATTTTGCGGAACACAAATTTCACTTAATCAAAAGCATCAAATGTAGGAATAGTTTATGAACGAGGAAGTCCTGTAATGAAGGGATATCCAATGTGCGGTTACACAAGTGCTATTTAGGTCACAGAGGTGGGACACCTGTTCGCTCGGATGGTTTCTATGGCCGGACTCGCTATCCCGTGCTAAACAGCAGGTTAGAATGCTTCACCATTCTGGTTCGGTTCGTCCGTCCCGAAGCACAAAAGCACGGGAAGGGAGTGAAGAAATTCCGGCCGCCGCCGCCGCGTTACGTCGGGGAGCATTTTCTGTTGCCGCGGATGCTTTGCGATATCCCTTCACTTCCAGAGGTTTCTTTTTTCTTTCTGTTTCCTGGGTGATTTGTGAAGTTCCGTGTACCATTTTCTAGAAACTGCGAAATCTTGTCCTATTTCACCAAACAATGAACTCAGAGATCTTCCGGAAAAATTATTGATTCGCCAGAAAAAAATGGAATTTGAGATCGTGTTTGATGATGAAATGTTTACCAGATAAATCTTTATTCGTGTTTTACTCGATAATCGTGAAAAGATACGCACTCAATTTATTCATTTATTGCATTGAAATCTCGTTACAACGTAGCAGTTCGGATAAGAAAATATGTTTCTTTCAACGAAACGATTGTTCTCAAAAATTGCGAACAAGATTCTAAGCTGTCAAGCATGGACCCAAGGAACGGTCCGCAATTATTTATTTTAACGAAATTGTATTGCATGCTTTTTTAAAAAACCAGAAAAGTGAAGAATTTTGAAGGGTTTCCTCGTTTCTTTGAAAAACCGGGAATGCTAACATTTTCTGCGGAATGTCAAACTGCGGATTCGAACGCATGAAATTGGCATTGGATTTGTTAAAATTTCGCCAAAACAAGTCCCGCCAATTCCAACAGACGTGCGACCAATAGGGGGTTTAAAAAAAAATGATGCGCAAGCTTGACAATACTCTAGAAAACCTACTTAACCGAAAGAAACTGAAAAGCAATTCTTACGGTTGCGCTTGCTTTAAGAGAAGTAGCCGTGCTTACTGTTGCTATATTTTAAGTTCAAGATTATGTAATATCTTTTCTGGACTAAAGTAAGTTTTATTTGCTTGAATTTAGGTTCAAGGGAAAATACCCTCTGTATACCGTGCGTTGAAATTTAGGAAGCATCTCGAGGGGTAACGAGTGAGATGTGTTGGTTTTCTTTTGGTGTTCAATATCAATCTTTTTTTCTAAAAGCTTTCAAATTTTATTATTTATGGCTGGACGCTATTCTTGGTGACTTTATTCGCATGGCATTCGTTAGAGGATACATTTCCCAAGTTCATTCCTTGTTTAGAGCTTTTAAATGTAATTTTAAAAGGCTAGCATTTTGTTCGTATGGGATCAGTTGCCCGCATCTCAAACACCAAAATATTTTACTATGTACCGTACTATCTTTCAAGAATGAAAAATAATTTAGAAACTGCACATGCAGTATTAAAAATTTTTTTTAAATTTAAAAAATTTTGTAGCACGACATCGAGGAACGGTTTCAAGAAATAATTATGAAAGCCATTTGCATTTCATGAAATTGTTACGGGCTAAAACATGCTTGAAGTAAGCATGGAAATCGTTTTTTTATTAATAGAGCTCAATGAAAAATATTCGACTACTCGAGCTGAATTTAAAAAAAAAGTGACGCATGGAAGTCGAAAATTCAGAGGTACTTTATCGAAGGAATTAAGTTGAGCAGTGGATACAGCACTTGCTTTTTTGTCAAGCTTACACTTCACAGTACAGTATGTTTTTCATATCATAATTGGAGTAGAAACGGATTAATGGCGCAGTTGCCTGACTAGCTTAAGTCTCATATTTTATTAGGGTTCAGAACCAAATTTTGGTTAAACGTGTCTGGTTGAAAAACAAATTTTCAGTTTTCATATTTACTCTTCCAGTGTATGAAGGAAAAAGAATTGTTACTTCCCTTGACTTCCTTGGTCCCAAAAAAAAAATGTATATGTACAGTCCTTCCGTGTGCAGCAGAACTTTCCAAAAGGCCCCCGCACAACAGTTTTTCACCTGCGAAGACCAATAAAATATGAGAGGGAGCGGAGAGAGAGAGAGAAAAAAAGAGCAGTTCGGTGAACCCCATCCCTTCGGGCCGTAGGAATCGTGTCCCGAGAGCCGAGACCCAGATTCTTATGCCCGCGAAGCACAAGAACCACGCTTTCAGTTGTGCCCATCTCTTCCTCGGGTGCGGATGCCGTGCGGGTATTTTCTTCGTGAACGCGCACGTGAAAGAAAGATCCCGTCCACCTGTGTTGTGTTGACTAAAGCAGCAATTTTGCGCCAGTGCTGGATGTTAGACGAATTTTACCCTCGTCTTGTTTTCTGTCACAAGTTCGTCAAGCATTAAAGTGGTATTTGCGGGTGTCCATTTGCAAGAGTGGAGTTTGATCGAGATTCTCTTCTTGAGGTGTTCGAGAATTCATCTAGAATTCTGGCGCTCTCGAATGAACTTCTTTTTCCCTATGTAAAATTGAACTCTGCTCATGAAATATTGAATTTCGGAGAGGCGTTTGTTCAAGTTTTACCTTCTACATTTAGGATTTAGCCACAATTTGCCTTCTTTATATTACCTGAGGATCGTAATGCAAGTTTATATTTCAAATTACGCCCATTTTCAACTTACGAAAGGTATACAAAGTTGATCCTTTATTTCACGAGGTTTTTGATTTTTATTTTCTGGCTTCCGTGAACTTGATGAAAGAAGGTGGTCGTTTGGGTCGCCTCGTATTGATTTCAGAAAATAGGTTGACGATTCAGAAGGCACGAATTTTGCCAATTATTTTTACCAAAACCTGCGGAAAGAAAAAAAAATTCTGATGTACCCTGACACCGTTTGCATTTTAGTTTTAGATTGATCTTCCTTTTCATATACAGTATTGAATCCATTGAGGACAAACGTTCCAGGTACATTCCGCCAATTTTGTTTTCGTTTTCGGTGTTTTCCGATTATTTTCGGAGACTTCGGTGCGTTGAGAAAAAAAAACTGCGATTCTTTCCATGAAGTAATTTTTGATACAATTGACAGAAATATCCGCATTACTATCACATACTTAGTGTATTATTGTTAATGTGAAACTCCATGAGACTCCCCTTTTGCTGAATCACGTACAGTACAGTACAGGTGCTTGGCATTGGAATCTTCAAAAGGAGAGGAAGAAGGATTTCTGTCATCATGTCACTGTTTTTTCAAGGTTCCGAAATTTAAGCTCCATTCTAAAATGTAAGAATTTTTGACCAAACCATTTTGTTATATGTGAGTCCTTTCTTCACTCCAAAAAATTCGCAATACGATATTCTCATTGTAAGGGGCCTTTAAAAGAGCATGCACACCACTTGATTCCAATATTTTTTCGAGGTGTATGCAGATTTTTTCCCCTTCATATGATTGCTCCAAAATCAGAATGCAGGCTGTAATCTGGTCGATAGCCTCCATTTCCTCTCTATTCAAACCTAAATAAAACGACTTCGAGCTGTTGAAAAGGACACACTGACCTCTTTTCCCCACAGAACAAATAAGTGGACCGAGCCGAAACGACTGTGAAATTGCATAAAGATCGATTATTTTGCTGTGAATGTTCGATGTGATGCCTTTGCTATCTCGGGAATACGCAACTCACGTACAACAACTTCATTTTTTTCCGCAGCGATAAAAATTTTTCACTTCTGAAAATTGTCGCAATTCATGAGTAACTAATCACTTCCGACTGTTTAAAAGGAAAAATGAGGACTCATTGAACTCATTTTCCAGCCACCCAAAAAGTAGGCCGAATCGAAACGACCGCGGAATCACAGAAAAGATGGAAGATTAGTTAGTGAACCTTTGGTGCAAAGTGATACTGCGGCGATCTCCAAGAGAGATTAATGTGTTGGGCAGCCCGTCAACAGTCTCTCAAGTCACTTATGAACGTGGGTTGAAAGATAGAGAGAAAGGTTCGGGTCACGTGGAATTATGACAATGCTGTGCTTAATCAAATTTACCCACGAGTAAAAGGCTGGAGATATGTTGGGATTTCGGAGGATTTTGTTGTTGTTGCTGTGCAGGGTAACTCGATACCTCAAACTTCCCCAAATCGAATGTTTCACCAAGTCGAATTATGTCGAGTCCTTGTCTGAATTCTCTCGGAAACCATTCATTAAAAATCTCCGGAACTCGAAAGCTTTTCTCCTCAAACCTCTGCAAGTCGAATTTTCTGAAGGCATTTTGGTTTTTATTTCATTGACACATGAAAGAGAAATGCAATAAAGGTGTAAATAAATGTGTTTTGAAAGGAAGTGGAATGCAGGTGGTTCCTGCAATTCAACCCTAATCCATTGCTGGACTAGGATCAAATTACAAAGCAATGTCAAATGCAATGTTTTCTGCATAGTATTTGCCGCTTTTGCCCATCTTTGTGGGTCAAATTGTGGGGCCTGGGTCGGATTGCGAGTTGACCTCCCAGCAAATTTGACCATCAAATTGCAGGATGGTCAAAATGGGATGTACCACCTAATACTGTAGAGCAAATTATCTCTTGCCTCAAAATTCAACATCTGACAACTCGTTTGAGAATCAATTCAAGTCCTAGAATATCCCAAATTACAATTTCTTTCGATTATTCTTTCTTCCCCCAACACAAATGCTTTTTTCTCCAACAGTCTCAACTCGAAACCTCCCTCACTTTAAATTTTTCTGCTCCCTTGAAGTTCAGGCTTGATTGTATCGTGTAAAAGGCTCAAGATGCCATTTTTGATGTGAAATTGAAGGCTATTCAATGATCTTTTGGATGCATTGCTTGGTTTCAATTTAAAGCATATTCATATATACAGTAGTACGTTACCTGGGCTAAAATTTGGCAAAGTCTTTCCTATGACCGCTGAAGGAACGTGTATTGATGTTGTAACAATTACGCGTGGCTAAAAAATGAGTTCGTAACTGTTAACCATCCGAGACTTTTTCGTGGTTCAGATTGATTTTTCTGGCCTTTTTGATGCATTTTTCTTTTTCTGAAAATTTTCCGAAACCTTTCGAGATGAAGAATGTTCCATTTTCATGAACCCTTGAAATTTCGGCACCTAAGGTTCCTTCAGTTTTTCTTTTTTTAGTGCATTTTTTGTGAACAACGCAATGCATGCAAATTGTTCAAATGAAAAAATTTGAGTTTCTTCTGCAGAAGTTGACGAAACTGTAGCGCGAAAGCTAAATTCCACTTGGTACTCATTTTTAAATTGGAACCTCTATTTTAAAATGCAGTCAATTGTTCATGAATAAAATTTGGTTCACTGTTCTAGCTAGGCCGTGGATGTGTATTTTTTTTCTTCTTCTCCTGGTTGAACTGGAAGTTTGTATTATTGTCGCGGGTCACCGAGTTTCGTGTTTCTGCGCGTCGAATGTTTCGTCACGCAGCCACCTTCAAAGGCGAGCCGAAAATAAACATTCGACGTTGCTTTGAAAATATTCATAATGCATATTTCAGCGCATGAGGATATTTTCAAGACGTAAAATAAATTACAAGCTGAAAACTTTTGCGTTGAGCGTATCCCAAGGATTCGCCGTGATCTGGTTTTTTTTTTTGTAGGAGGCAATTCGTAGTTGAAATTCCAAAATACGTTGCCTATATTCATTTTTACACGAAACTTGGGTGCCTGGGATTACAATGCTGTCAAATCTTCAAATCTGTTTCAGTTTGCCATTAAAAACCTCCGAGGACTGACCCAAAACTGAATTTGGGACACTTGGTAATGCTAAGGCGTTTGTGCTCTTGGTCGAAAATTGGAATGGATGTGATGAAACGTTTCCAAATTTTGCGTAAGTACGTTTCCGTTACACGACACCTTTAAAATTTAATTTTTTGTGATTTTATTGATTTGCCTTAGATTGAATCATCATCGGAATATTCAATCAATGAAAGCAAGCAAAGGCAATCTTTCTTTCTTTCTCCATCGAGCGGCGTGTGGAATTTGAATGCGAAAGCTGAATTTCCGCAACGACCGGCATTATTATCATCATAGCGAAAATTTTCTTTTTTAAAATTCCAATACAAATACATTAACTTCAATTTCGTTTTTGTGTGTGTAATTTTCAACATGGTTCAAATATATTTCTCATCAGCAATAGGCAAGTGGCAAGTGGCAAGTGGCAAGCAATAGGCAAGATACCTGGCTGGCTTCTTTCAAATAATGCTTATTAGAGGAAAACCGAATAAATGATCGTCACATGGAATATTTCCCTCTGCTGTGATATATTTCCTACGAATGTCACTAGACACATTACGTCGAAAATATTATCATCATAGCGAAAATTTTCTTTTTTAAAATTCCAATACAAATACATTAACTTCAATTTCGTTTTTGTGTGTGTAATTTTCAACATGGTTCAAATATATTTCTCATCAGCAATAGGCAAGTGATACCTGGCTGGCTTCTTTCAAATAATGCTTATTAGAGGAAAACCGAATAAATGATCGTCACATGGAATATTTCCCTCTGCTGTGATATATTTCCTACGAATGTCACTAGACACATTACGTCGAAAACAATAGCAGTTATATTTTAATAAGCTTTGATGTGACGCTGTAAATGTAAAACCTAGAATCTTGGAATATTTAAGCTTGAAAATTCGTCTTTTCGCGGCCCACAGAATAAATTCACCCAAGATTCACCGAAATATATCATTGATCCCCAAACTTTAATGATTAAAAGTGCCGTAATTTAGTGCTTTTACTCATTTATTTGTCAGATTGAAGCAGGGGCCCCGCTTTTCTATGCTAGATTTTGAAGAGAAGTAGTGTATTCCGGAAAATTCCTCTCGACGTCTCGTTTTCTTCTCGTGTTCCGTTGTGCCATTGTTGAAATTGGTAATACAGTATTGTTACGGATTAGTTGCACATATTTCTTTCGGTCGCATTGATTTGTCATCATTGACACACTGCTTGTGTGATTCGACACGACAAAGAGTTGTGTTGCTTCTGCGTGCTCAGCAGCAGTCGTCACGGATCACGGAGTGACGAGAATTCCTTGTCGTTGCCGTTCGACGGCGTCGTTCCGGTTTGTGCAGGGAACCTTTGACACGGAAAAAAAGGGGGAGCAGACGGTGTTCCTATTTCTGTACTTGTTTTTTTTTCTTTCTTGGAGTGTCGTGCTCAATTCTTGGAAGTACCAGAGGCAGTGCTTGTTCTCTCTATTTGTGCCAAGTCGGATCGACGCGACGTGAAGTTTATTCCCCTGCATTCCGTGGCACGAATAGTTTGTTTTGTCTCGGTTTGTGAAAGTCATTATTTATGTTTTGCATCGTGGTGAAAAATGGAGTGAGTGATGATTTTGGAATACGACAGTACCTGGGATTATGGACGCCTCGCGCACTGGATTTTTCGCATGATGGACCGCACAATTTGATGGCTTTTATGCCGTATTAATCGCTATTGTTCTGTAGAAAAACAATGAAGTTGCTCTCCGAAATGAGGCTTTAGTTATAGATTTTCAAATGTTTCAATTTTTTCGTTATTTAGTGGTTACCTCATTGAAGTGTTTTTGAGTTATACTTCGTTGAAAATATATTCATGTTCTTGATTGTTTAAGAATATATGAAGCACAGAAGAGTTCCGCAAACCTTCCTTAAGACATTTACAAATGTAGTAAATAAGTTTACTCAACGAGTACTCAACAGCACCCGGAAGTTCACTAATAAATTACGTGCTTCTTTTTGTAATGAACTACTTATTCCTTTGGATAATGGACCTCCCACCGAAATGATGGTGGAATTCTAACTCGTTAAAATTGGCGTTACTGACATTTGACGTATGTATTGTGATCAAGAGTTCAAGATCCAATGCCATTGTACGTTTTCAACTTGTATTGATTATTTTTGTTTTTGAAACGGACTCAAAGGAAAATGTTGAGGGCTGAACGAATTATACCGTTCACGATTTTTCGAGGGAGAGGCCTTGTACAAATGGGAACTGTTTACATCGTCCTAAGCAAATGAAAACGAAGTAAAATGAATACCCTAGCTCCCTTCCCCTGAACACGTATAAATAAGCGCTTTCGGTCTAAGCGCTGGGAAAAATTTCCTCTGGCATGTTTGATTTTGCAGGAAAAGGTGCTCGTATTTTATTTCACCTCAAGGTATGCGAGGGTTTACTGCAGCTTCGGAAGGAGCTTCCTATGATTTCTTTGCGCCTAAAAAAAAAAAATGCTTGCCCTGGAATTTTGTGTTGGTAAATCTGAGTTCCTGAAATGCTGTGCGAATATGGCAGTGCTTTCCAACTCAGGTTCTCCAAAGTTTTCACAACTTTCAAAAATTATTTTTGGATGAGAGAACGAATGTAAATTACGAGAATTGGTTCCCAAGTTCTGCCAGTCTATAGTTTCGAAGTTGTTCACTTTTACGCCTTGCTTAGCGGATGGGAATGAACTTTTCTGCTCAATAATGCCTCGACAGTACTGTATTTTTTTTATTTTGTGACCATTTTTCAAATTTCCCTATCATTGCAATTTCCATCATTAGAAATTACGCGGGAGATCAGACAAGGCATTGTTCATTTTTGCGCAATGAGAATGAAGGTATTCGTAATTTTATCGTCAACATTTTGTAACTGTTATAAGGACTAGACTGACTAGAACAAGATTACTTCTTTTTCAGAGAGCTGGCGCATAACTAAACTTGGTAAGGCTGAGCCTTGTACACCATCTCGAAAATTGCAATAATAATTTCCTGGCGAAGCACCTCCTCGATTCGATGTTCTTGAAAAAAGGGTATCAATTTCAGTTCCATGTACAAAGGGTTCGAATGCGTCAGCGACTTCCATTGCAAGTTGCAGACATTTTTTAATGCAATCTTAAACTTTTCTCTACGTCAAGAAGAAAAAAAAGAAAGAAAGAAATGAAAGGAGAAATGAAGCTGTGCCTCGGAATCCGGTAATTTGCGCGTGCGAACGAGTGTGCGAAAAGCAGCAACCTCGCGACGCTGTGAGATTCTCTCCGGAGCGCGCGGAACTCTTCCGTGCCAAATAAAAAAATAATAATCACAATAAAAAAAAAGAGAAGGGGAGAAAACATATTTCGGCGTGTTGTGCGAAAAAAGCTGTTCAAATAGAAAGTGTGGAGTGGGAAAGAAAGAGTTGTTCAAAGAAGAAGGACCAAAAGGAGGAGGAGGAGAAGAAGACGAAGAAGAAGAAGACAGGAGCGATGCCGTTGCCGATGCCGGTGGGCGCGAATTACCCGCGACACGCGCAGCAGTTGCCGCAGTCGTCGCTTCGCGCCACACCAGGCAAGAACGCGGCCATGTTGCCGAATGGTGGCGCCAACTCCGCCAACAAGTTTTACACCAACAGTGCTGCGAGTGCGCCATCGGGTGCCCGGTTGCGCCCGCATCACCCCGTGGCTGGCGGCTCGTATCAGATGCCTGCCATGGGACTGAAGGCATATGTCGCGTCGCCGTCGCACGCTGGTGTCAGTGGTGCTGGTGGCGCAGGTGGTGGTGGTGGGGGTGGTTCGCGCCTGCCTGTGCCTGCCAGTGTCGGTAATGGTGCTGCAGGTGGTCACCAACCACAGCCGCAGCAGCAGCAGCAACAACAACAGCTGCAGACCCCTGGACGTCAATTCCACCAGTTGCAGACTTCGCAGTCAGCGTCGCACATTCCGCAGGTGATTTGAAAAATCCCTCATTCCTAAGATCTGCCACATTTCAAGATAGCATCCATTTCTAAAATCAGATATCAAGATGTCAGTTTTCTTTGAGAACTCATCAAATCGCTGTTGATCGACGCATGCGGAAAAAATCTTTTAAAATTTGAGTATTCCTGCCTTAAAAGGAAAAATGTTTCTCTTGGTGCATTATGTTCACGCTGAAGTAAAAATTGGCGAATTTCAATGTACTCGCGAAGTCCTTTGAAATAAACAGTTCAAAGAGAATACAACGTGTAATGTTACCAATATTCTAATTTATCTGCTGTTTTGGCTGAAAATTTGGTCACGAAAATTCTTCCTGGATAATATTAAGATCGAATCGAAAACCATCAGTTACTATAGTTAAAATATCTTGAATAAATTAAACCGATCCTCGGATTTTTTGGCAAATGATTCAGTATGCCAGCTTTTTTCGCTTGAGCAGTTGAGTTGCACATTAAAAGACCGAAAGTTTGATTTACTGCTTCTCAAAGGCTCCTTTTAACGACTTTTACACCTTTTAACGACGTAAAAGGTATATATATCAGTACTGCGTGGACCACTTCTACCTAGATGTGTCTGCCTCGAACGTGGTCTTATTCTCTCGAGATTTACGAGATAATGGCTCATTTTTATTTCCGCTGCAGTGAAAAAATAAAATAGATGGTCGGTTAAAATGTGCCCTATAATTTTCCTGATAGTCACGGAATAAGCGTTTCGGAGTATGAATTCGTTGGATTAATTGATTGTACCCTAATACAGAATTCCCAAAATTTTCGGATAAAATTTCATTAATCGCTCAATCCCATGTCGATTCAATGGTGGACTCGACCTGCGAGCCATTTATTGATCAATTGATGAAAGTAGCTTTGATTTCACTTCGTTATCGGAATTGAAAGTGAAGAATCGACCGAGCAAAGAGCTTTGGGGTGAAATATTCGTTCATTGCGGTGTAAGAAAATGAGTCTCGTCAGCTGCATAACTTTTAATAAAAATTGTTTACTTGTTAATCAGCATGTCGTTCCATAGTACAGTACTTAATTTTTTCTGATATAATCATAGATTAGCGTTTTCCAGGCTCTCTCATTACTGTGACTTTGTAACGAATAATCCGTGATTACAACCTGCCTGCCGGGTCGACGAAAAAAAAAAATATTGAGATCCCGGCGAAAGAATGAGTGCGATGCGAGACAAACGTTTTCCAGGCTCTCTCATTACTGTGACTTTGTAACGAATAATCCGTGATTACAACCTGCCTGCCGGGTCGACGAAAAAAAAAAATATTGACTAGGGCCGCTTTCTTACTCACGCTACGCTCTGTTTACGTTGTAGGGACCATAGTAAATAAAGGCTTATTACGAGCCCGAGCCTTAATAATCCTTACCCACGCTTTAATAGTAGTGACACACCACCCAGATGCAGAAAAATGGATGGGCGGGTTTCCGAGTGGGTCCCGTGATTTTTCCTTGCCCCCAGTAAAAAAAAAGCGCATTGGTACGAATAATAATTACGGGTCTGGGTTGGCAGATTCGTTCATGATTGCGAACCCTTGACTTTCGGCACTCGAAATTTTTCTGGTCCACCTGTTGCGGAAGCGAACGGCGATGAAATACAAACCACGATGCAAGCACCAGTGCATGAAGAAACCCCCATCGAAAATTACTCAATAAAATTAAAGCAGACGATCCTTCAAATTATTGAAGCTCATTTTTCATAGAGTCCAACAAAACAGGAATTGTCTTCAGAGCAACCTAGGAAGGAAACTAGTGGATCGAGGAAGAAAAATAAAATTTCATAAGCGACATTCGGGAAAATTTTGTGCAGTACTTCATGGAATTCCGAAAGCCGAACAAAGTTCAAAATTCGGGTTGAAACCAGCATCGGTCGTAAGAACGTTCAAGACAAGTACAATTCGAACTTTTTCGTTTGCCCAATTTTTAAAGACTTTTGACAGAAAATCATGCATTTGAAAAGATCTGTTGATTTTGGAATCTCTGCATTTATAAAGGAATTCCGGATGTCACCTCGACTGATCGTAAAATTTTTCTTGATTCCATTGCAATCGAATTAATTTTCCATCACATTTCCTTATTTTAATTGTACTTATTTGCTTTTTAAAATTCTGTCCTTGTTTTAGGGAACTGGGATTTGAAATTAATGCAACGAATTAGAGGAAAGCTGGATTTGCGGGGTTTAACAAGCGACGCGAATCCACGGTAATTTTTGCTTTGTTTTCAGTTTGAGATTTCACCGACGGATTGGTTTTTAGTTCGGATTGAATCTTGTTGTTCTATTTTTTTAGGATAAGAGACAAATACAGTGATGGGGAGCACACTTTTGTTTCTCCTCGAGCGGAAGTTTGTTGATTCAGTGGCTCGGAAAGAAGTGTTACCCATCGATGTCACTTCATTGCGATTCGGCTTTTGCGGTTGGGCTTGACCTATTCGATCCCTAGCTTCGTCTTGCCATAAAACCTTCTGTCCTTTTAACGCATTTTTACATTTTTTTTGGGGTGGCAGCATTGTCGTTTCTTTCTAGTGAAAAATTGAGGGAGAGAAGACTTGCCGTCGTGACAAAAAATTATGGGAACGGACGTTTGGAAAGGTGTCCTTTTTTGAATGAAAAAAAAAAATTTCGATCCTAACCAGAGAACCCAACGTATAAAACACATCCCGTAAAGTCCGTCACCTTAGGTTTAGTACGACATTAAGAATTCAATAAAGTTTTCATGACATAGTGAAACTTAGTAATTCATTGAACTTACTCAGAGCTTGTCAAACTCGAAGTACCAACTGTTATGTTCTTGTTTTTACTGTATAAAGAAATCTGGAGATCGAATCCACACGTACTGTATTCTCATTGGTCCGGGTCCCTGCATATTCATGGCGTGGAAATGAAGGCCGACCTTGTTCACGGACGATAAAATGGAATTATTGCAAATTAAATGCAAACATGCGGTTGCGAAATGCCGACCCCGTTGAAGGATTTTGAGGATGGTAAACCCGCGTTGCAATTTGAGAAGCATCATGTCATGACATGAGCGTACCGAGAACAGTTTCAAAGGCATGTGACCTAAACAGTCCCGAGGATGCGACAAGGGAGACAAGTAAATGGAACTTGATAAAGCTAAGCCAAAAGGTAAAGCTGCTCGTTTTTTCTTCTTTTATTGTTTTTAGTTAATTGAATTGAAAACTCAACGAGCCACACCTCCGTTGAAGCAAAAATATGTGCATTTATTCCTCGTACAATCTCTTCTCATACCGCGATATATTCTGAGATTATTTTCTGCTTCCTTCCTTGATGTATCAAATTATGCTGTCGACAGAACTGAAATTAGCTTCTTGGTTTTGATTGAATGCGTCAGATCAGTTTTTAAATTTCAAGTTTCGTTTAAGCGGGCATTCAATTGTTTTAGGTTATATTAAATGAGTTTATCAATCGAACCTCTTCAAATCGAACTTCAAGGGAACAGAACAAATTCAAGGTTCAAATGTATTCGAGGTTCAACTGTATCTCAAAAGATTTCAGGTCATCGTTATAAAGCTTAGCTTGTCCTTCAATAAGGTTATCTTATCTGAAATGAATCAATGGCATTTTGAATTAGCCTAGGTCATCTCCAATAAGCCTGGGACATCTTAAGTGAGTTAATTAATCTGTAGAACGTTTAAGTTAAGTTGGTTTATCTGTCGAAATTTTAAGCTATCTTGCAACCCTTCTGTGGATGAGAAACATTAGGTAATTCAGGCTTTTTCTTTCTATGCTAGTATGCTTTTACGATATGTCATAGTTCTCAAAATTTTTTTTTAGACAACATACGAACAATTGCTCTTAGCAACCCTTAATAATCGCACCGTCTTTGTTTTTTCTCTCGTTTGAATAGAGGATTTGTAAGTGTGAAAAGCAAATAAAAATACTCTGTAAATATTTTGTTCACTTATTTTTTGGTGCTGTCGGCTTTGAAGATCAACTAAGTTCTAGGTTGGTTGGTTTGAGTTGGAATTAATTATACGATTTTTTGTGGGCATCAAGAAAATTAATTGCTAGGTCATGAAGCTTCGCTTTTGACTCTACGACTGTTATTCAAATTTTAAAATGAGCCCGTCTTGTTTTGAAGTTTTTGCCATTCAACTTCGGCATCTTCCCGCGTTTCCATGCCATTCCCACGTGCAGGCCATTTTTTGCGGGTTTTCGGTGTCTGTTTTTTTTTTATGATGCCCTAAAGGTATTCCCGCTGACTAGTTTTAAGGTTGACAAAAAGAGAAAAGAGAGAATAAGGAAGGGAGAGCCCCTAGAAAGAATCCGGGTGCTACATGGCTTTGCGGTACTGTCATGTCGTGAGCAGAATGTCGAGGTACTTCTTTTGTCCCTCGTTTTGTGGCCTTTTGGGTGTGCTGGAATGCGGGAGCGTGGAAAAGAAAAGCACTGACGCCGGCGACTCTGTTGAACGCTTGCGTGTGCGTAACGAACGTCGTCATACTGTTCTCTGATCCTCTTTTTTTTGTTGTTATTATTATTATTATTATTTTTTTTTGTAAATCTCAATTTTCCAGAGTTTAATGAGAAGAAGAGTGTGTGGCTCAGCTTTTTCTCAAGTTGTTCGGGGTTAATAGCAAGGCGTCGGAGGGCCTGCTGTGAAGCTTGATGAGCACAGAATGGACGCCTTAAACGCCGAGAATGTAGCATGGAGGTTATGTTGAGAATTTGCGCTTGCGTGCACCGAATTGCGAGAAGCATCCCATTTTTGTGGCTCTTATCTCCACCAAGTGATGCGTTTGGTTTTTGTTTTTTTGGGCTAAGTATTTAGCATTCTGAGAATATTTTCGTTTCCAAGGACGCATGCAGTTTTCTGCTTTTGACAAAAGGGCTGGCTCGTTAAATTTTAGGTTGACGAAAGCTGTGCAATGCTTGATTGAAACCTCCACCTCAAACAAAATCTCGTAATCTGGAGAAAACCGAGAAAATGAATTAACGCGCACAATTGGGTTTGCCATTTTATGCCGAACAAAGGCATTTTTACTTGAATGAATTGAGCGCAATAATCTCAGGAAATTAAAACTTTTACAACTCTTGAGTACAGCGGTGCAAATTGTCGGAGAACATTATTGAAAAGAAATACAGTAAGTGTATTTTATTCAATCTTTTCCCCTCTTCAGTTTGCTCAAAATTGTGAAAAATTTCCAATCTTGTTCATGGTATATGAATTTTCTTTTGGAAATTGCAAAGTGCAGCAATTTTCTGAAGGGCCGAACGTAAACATATAAATTTTCTATTGAATTTATTTTTATGAGTTGAAAATTTTTTCGTTTATCTTCTGAAATTAAATCCATTTACGATATCTTCAGCGCCGTTGTGCATCAGCAGAAAAATACAGATCAAAAGTAGCCACGAACATTATTTGATGCTTTATTTATCCGTCGTCTCTTACAGTTTAAAATCTTGAAGTTTTAAACATACCTCATTTCACTCACCGTGGATTCCTTCTTTTTCACGAGCAAAAGCATTTTTCCTACATTTCTAGAGAGAAAGAAGATACGACGTCGGTTTTTTTGGAAGACGCGTCAATCTCCACTAGTATATTATTGAACAGTAAGGTTTTCATACCAGGGGGCAATTTGATTGATGGATCGTTTTCCTCCTCGGGCTCAGAAAGATCTTCTTTGAAGGGGGGGGGGGGGGGGGGGGGGGGGAGATAAAAAAGAAAATTAGGCGACAAGTTTGTCAAAACGCCTGCGGGGAAACCGACTC
>CAJPEX010000461.1:25876-35876 GCA_905338405.1 Notodromas monacha
AGCTTTTCCGAGGATTTTCCGTGATTTAGGTTAATTATCTTCCTTTTGACACTTGTAGGGGAGTCTTCACTTCCACAAATATTGTCATTATTGTTATCACCTGTTTCATCTTAACACGCTGGTCAAATTTAGAAAATTAACTTCCAACGTGTTTCGAATTATTTGAATTTTAAGACTACACGTCGACTGATTGCGAAAGTCTTGATCTTGCAAACTTGTGATCTTATTTTTTCCGCTTTAATTGATAGGTTCTCTCAACTACCGTATTTATTTGTTTCCGTTCTCCATGTTAAGCCGACTGACTGAAAAAAATGAGAGGCCAGGAAATTATCAAATAATATTTTGAAAAAATGCAATTCACATCAGTGGATCCTGCAGAACGAGAAAAAAATAACGCAAGACTGTCAAAAAATTATAAATCAGCCCACGTACTTGTGTAAGGGCACTTGCTGGACTAGATTGAAACTCTCAACCCTTTTTTGTATTCCATTACATTTTAGATAGTATTTTAGGCTTTTATCTTTCGGGTGAACCATGTGGCCGAGTACCACCTGTTAAAGTGATTTGGTGCTTTCATGCTTGACTTAACTTGAAACATTTCCCGTTCTCACAAGTTGAGGCTGCAATAATGCAATACTGTACTTTCAACCCTTCCAAAATATCCAATCGTCTAAAAGATAATGCACCCAGTGTTTCCATGGATTGATTTGAACGGAAGGATTCCATATTGAGCACTGAAAACGCTTTATCTAGTTTTCTATTCTCAACTGTAAACTGGACGAACCACCAGTTCTAAACCCGTGGCCTAAAATACCGGAATCGGGAGCGCGAAATTTCGCCAAGAAAACACGTCGTGAGTAAATGACGACGAATAGAAACGGATGTATCCTCTTTTTCTGCTTCACAGCATATATTTTTCGGCATATCTTAATTTTTTTTTTCTTTTCTCGAAAGAAGTGCACGGGACTTGTTTGGTGCCCAGAGTCATAACTCGAGATGAGAGCTCGGAGAGTAATGAGGTCTCTGGTTCCCTGCTGGCACCGTGTCCCGAATCGCCCGCGGCCCGGGTATGAGATACACACATACACGCACACGCGACTTAGCTGGAGAAGGTATTTTATCGCAGAGAAAACCGATGAGCATGGCTGAAGTTTTTAAAAGCAGTATCTCCTCCTTTTGGAATCTGATTCATGGACCTGCGCCGTGAGTGGCATTAGTGGTTATACCGACCATCAGGGCCAGGGGATCATGCCGCGCCGGAATAAAACGCCTGTAAAAATATGGGGCTCTTTTTTTTTCCCCTACGCCCTCCGGTTTTTAACTATATTTTTTATTCAATTATAGTCTCGGATTCTAAAAAAGAAAAAAAAATAATTCTTACGCGCCGTGAGTCGGAGGGATGAATGGAAAATTCAGATTATGTGCTCTCTCTCTCTCTCACCAAAATCTGAATTGAAAGTCTTTGCGCTCGTTTCGCCAGCGTTTCAGGAGAAAGTTAATTTCCCCGTCAAAGCGTCTTGGAGAAATGAATGGTAATTTGTGTCAGTCGGGTCAACGCTTTTCTTATTCCCACTGACATGAATATCAATCTCGGAATGGTTCTTTTAATGTTTGGAAAATGTGTAAAACCGGTTCGTGTTCTCGAACTGCCGACCTTGGAATTCAGTGAACGTAACGCCCCAATGATGAATACTGAAGCTGGGCGGACAGGATTACGGTAATTTCCAGGATAAAATTCGATCAGTATTGATTGTTCAATCAAAACTGATTTTACGCTTTTCTTTTTTTAAAATTGCATGTCCATCTTTGGAAATGTTTCATGACGCAACGGTCAGGAATTGGGTCCAATATCAGATACTGGAAGAAAATGCATTTACTATTCTTGTGCGGTACATTCCGAGTGGCATTTATTCACGGATGATGTTGTGAAACTTGTCGAATTTTGAGGCCGAAAATACTGCATGTAATATATTTTCCGAAAAATATGCGCCCTACGTAATTCTCCAGCCCAGAATTGATTATTTAGGACGAAAAAACATGTGCTAATCATCGAGGGTGTAAGACACTATACCTTGAAGTGCACCATGTTTGATTTTTTTTTGCAAAAAAAGGTGTCATTTTACCAACCCATAATTTTAAGATATTATAAATCTTTGAAGTTGGTCTCCCACGAATGAGACCGAAGAAGTGCCGAGTAATTAAATTTAATGATACAAAGTTTATGTTTATCTGCGTCATCTCTGGACAGCCGTATGTTATCTTGTCGAGAATCTTCGCTGCTTGCTTGTATCTGACTTTTCTTGCAGTACTTTTCTCACCCTCTTTATCTTCTGTGTTTTGTCTGGACCATTTGTGAACCCATTATTCACCCAAGACAGAATCTCACACAATTATTGCATCTTGCACTTTGTACAGTATAGAATCGCGAGACTTGGAACTTCTAAAATTCCCAAGCGTGTCCCGATTTTCCCTCGGTGAAATGAATCACTCAAGTGTCACTCAGGTTAACTTTTCAAACTTTCATTGTTTTAGAGCAGTGTTCCCCAGCGTCGGTCCGCAGAAGTTTTTGCTGGTCCGCGGGAAATTTCCTTCAGCATAATACATTTATCAAAATTAGCAATGAGGTCTGTTGTCTTCATCTGAAATTTCAGAAAGCCGATGGCAGTTGAAATTATCTAATGTAAAACAAAGGTTGGCTTTTATCCTAATACCACTTTAGAAAATTTGCACCTGCTAAAATAAATTATTTTTAGTTTTCATTATAAGAGACCTTTCTTGAAGGCCAAGCTTATTATTTTTTGGAGACATTCCAATATAGCTGCTTCATTCGTTCTTGACTCAATTTTTGCAAAAGAGGATACACTTTTTAAATAACCGTCTTTGAAAAAAGAACATTTTTGGAAAGTTTGTCGGTCCGTGGAAAATGTTTTTGAAATTTGCCGGCCCGCAAAAAAAAAAAAAAATTATGGGAATCTGTCGGCCCAAGAAGGTCGTGGAACACTGTTTTAGAGCACGATCCGCGTAATGGCCTTTTTGAATAGCCAGAGATTTATTCCATCATCCTCGTACTGCCGTTTGGAATTGCAAAAATTGTCCGCATAGCATTCTGGAGCACACCGAAATTCAACTGTGTGTCCTTGGAAGAAGTCGGCATAAATCTTTTGCGCTCAACGTTACGCGCTCGGAATATTTCTTCTCGAACTTCAGGGCCCATTTATTTTTATTGTTTATTTTTCCCCCTCCCTGCTCCGCATTCCTTGCAAGTCTTGTCTAGGGAATGTGTCGCTCGCGAGAAAATGATTCGGAGTGATTCTTCTTGGTCGACTGCTGTAAAACGTGTTGACAATTCCAGGAAATGCTTCCTTGTTTGAAACGCGGGGAACAATGGACTAAACAGACGGGTTATTGCATATCCTTCACGGTTTTCAGTACCTTTTCGGTTTCCAACGGCTTAAAAACGGCCCAGAACGGATGTATTTTTTTCTTCCTTCGTACTTGTCCATTCTGTTTTTATTTTGTTTTCTTAGTCAATAACCTGGTGTACAACACGAGGTTCATTTCTAAGCAATGTAAGGCTTCTCAGTGCTTTTAACTTGTCCGTCTATTCTGAAGTATTCTCTGCTTCGAAGGAATCCGCCTTTCAAGCTTTTATGAGACGGAAGTCTGGTTCAAGCATGTAATCCACACAAAAAAAAAAAAGAATGCTGCAAACCGAATAACGATCTGCCTTTCTTTTAGTAGTTAAAGATGGACATATTGTATATATACTGCTGTAATCTGCAAGTCAAATAGGATCACCTCTTTTTTTAAAGAAATGCATTGGAAACTATTATATTAAATGCACGATCTTCGTAAGAACTGTACTCCAATAATTGAAAAATAAATCATAGCTCCTACATTATCTTCAATTGATTAAAATTCAAGGAGGATGATTTAAAATATTTTTCGAAAGACATGGCACAAATTTCTTAGTAGACAAAATCTGACAAAATCAATTCATAACCTCGGGTTGAATCGTCAAAATTTCTTTGTTTAGAAGACCAACAAAAGTGGAATTAGCGTGAGAATCAAACAGAGGGTCTCCGACTTTGGGCTGTCGCGTCTTTCTCGCTCACCTCATTTTAAAATTGTTTCTTTGACAAGATAAACTATTCGTATTGTCATTTGTTGTATTCTGATTCAATGGACCAAATTAACCGTTCATCCCTTAGAAAGATGTCGAGATTTTTATCTGAAAATATGTTCCGCGTCGAATTGTCTTTGTTGCAGCACACATATCAAGTGGAATTGGTATTGAAAATAAACAAACGCTTACGTATTTGTGCTTTCGTACGTTTCTCGCCCACTTAATTTCATCATTTTTTTTGTGTGTGGACTGGGTGAACTGTATTACCTTGTCTTCCGACTTACTGAAAGAACTACGCTTGAACCTCGATAAATCGAACCTCTCCCAAGTTGATTTTTCAAGTCCTTGTCTGTGTCCCTTAAAAACAACTCGATAAAAACCTCCCGAGCTCGAATTTTCTCCAAGAATCTTGGCTATTATTTTATTGACGCCGGAGAGAGAAAAGCAACAACGAAAATGTAGCTTGATGCACTTTGAAGGGAAGGGAAAGTTTATTCCCCAAGTAAATAATTTTCAATAGCCTAATATTTTAAAATAATTATTTCTTCTTCCGAATAAATAATTTTTAATAGCCTCATATTTTAAAATTATTATTTATTCAATTTTTTTCCATGCAAGCATCGTCAGTGATTTTTTTTCTGAAAATGTATAATGAGAGTCGTATTTTTATTCATTGCAGCACACGCACCAGCAGCTGACGCAGTCATTGAGCACCCACCACCTCTCCAGTTCAAACGCGCAGCAGAAATTGCAGCACCATCACCAACAACAGCAGCAGCAGCAGCAACAACCGCAGCAGCAGGTCCAGCCCGTGGGCTCAGGGATCCCTCAGCCATCATCTGCATCAACAGTGTCTATGCAGCATAGTCAACAGCAGCAGCAGCAGCAACAGCAACAGCAACAACATATGGCTGCAGTCAGTCGACAGCACCTCCAGCAGCAGCAGCAGCAACAAGAAATGCAACTGGGATACTCCCACCCGCACTTGCACCGCGCAAACAACATGCATTCCCCGCACCACATGCATATCCATCAACAGGCCCAACAACAGCAACAAGCCGCCCAGGTGAGTCTTGTTACCTTTCTGTGTACAGGGTGGCAGGAAAAAAAAAATTAGTGTTGACCGCGCCGTTTGACAAAAGGGGCGGCCGAGTGAGAGACATTTCTATTCAGGCAATCTTCCCCTCCAAATTTTTGAAATAAGGTACACAACTTATTTTGTTCTGGAAAATAACCGTGAAATAAAGGATGAAGTCTCCAGATTATGAGCTTCTTTTCGAATCCAGCACAATATTCTGGAATATTGTACCTTGATTGAATTAACATTTGGTCAACTTTTGTTGGTGTGAGAATTTCGATTATTTTTAATTTTTTTTTCACCGTTTCGGACCCCGATTAATCTGTTTCTTAGTTTTAAAATTTCAATCATAAGGATGAATATTCTTGTTTTGGAGTATTTTTGAATGCCGTGATCGGATTCAAGTTTTTCGCATTTTCATTGCTAAATTCGATTAATTTTACGCAATTGTAGTATTTGCAATTCCAATTGTTATATTTCTTAATTTTATGATCTCATCGTCGATATGAAGAGCTTGTTCTGGAATATTCTTGATTGTCGTCAGCGGATGAGAATTTGCTCATTTTTTAATTGTAAAATTCGATGCATTTTAAACCTTTTTTTATTACAGTACTTTCTATCCCTCGGGGGTATCCAATTAATTTGATTTTGACAACCATGCATAAAGTGGTGACGTTTGATCGAGTCTTCCAATTGTTTTTTCCAAGTACTGTGCCGTTCTGAGAAAGATGAGCACCCATTAAAAAAAGTTCCGGAGTGTCATGATCGGATTTATATCTGGCCATATTTCAGATTTGTGAACTGACTTCACGATAAATGATTGCGCCAGAATTTTGCATGGTTGACCCCAGTGCAAGTACTGCGAGGTTCATCTGTTGCTAAAAATGTACCTTACAGTATAACCAATTTTGGGATTTTTTTCGGATGACGCGTAAATTATTCGGAAATTTAATATTCCCGAGGTAAAAATTAAACGTTTATTTTTCAATGCATGAAGAATGCTACTCAAAACTTGAGAAAACTTTGGCGAGTTCGACCAAATAATTGAACGCATGGAAAAATCAGAAGTGTCTCAAATGACCTTGCTTTACATTGGTAAATGATTCTTCTTCCATTGATCAAATCAGAAATGAGAACTTTTTCTCATGAGTCGAGATTTAGTTCGAGGAAGTAAAATACTGCACCTTACCTAAATGATAACGGTAAGTTGGGTAAATAGCGGTTCTTGCCTCAGTCCCAGGCCTTGTCTCTATTCAAGGACCCTAATACTTAACAATTTTTTTTTTTTTTAATTTCGGCTCTGGAAAGAAATGCCATTCATGATCACCTTGCTTTGTCCCTGTTATTTGTTGGCTCAACCTTGTACATGAAGGCGCCTCGCCCTTTGGCGGCCAGAGTTCCGTGGCTGAGACTGAGGTAGGATTTGATCGATGGGGTCGGAATTGTATCCTGCATTTTTTTTTTCGAACAGCGTTGCCTTTTGCAGAGTTACGCATTGAATGCGTAAATAAGTTCGAGTTCTAAACAAACTCACGAGTTGCGGATGCCTGGAAGCATGCTTGTAACTTGGAAAAAATCCTCTCGTTGCAGAAAAAATAAGCATGGCTCGAAGTGGAAGCTTTGTTGAGCGAAACTTGAGATAGACGAGTGATTTACTGTAAATTTACTTTCAATCACTTGAGAGACTCATCAGACGGGAGGTTGTCAGTTTTATCTCTGAAAAAACAACGTTTCGAATAGCTTGAAGAGCGTTTTTGTAACTTGAAATGTTCCGCAAGTTTCAGAAAAATTCGTGGCTCAAAAAGTAGAAGCTTTGATGAACAGAAATCGAGAAATGCTCAAGATTTACCTTACAATGGATTTAATTTTACGTAAAGCAACTTTTCAAGTGTGTGATGAAGACAATTTTCTGTCACAATTTAAAATAATTTTTGTAACCTGAAAATCTTTGTTTCAGAAGCATTCGGGGCCCAGAAATGGGAGCTATGTTGAACAAAAATTGAGATATACCTTTATGTTTGATTTATCTTACTTGAACTTAATTTTCAAAAAAAGTCAATTTTCTGCCTGAAAGAAATTGCTCCGCATCTTTTGGAAAAATGCACTCACGAAAATTCCTTGGGAAGGGGGGGGGGGGGGGGGAAAAAAAACTTGATTCAATAATCCCTCACAGGAAAGAGCGAAATGGATTTTTTCTTGAAAGCCAACGCACCAAAAGAAATCGTAACGCGTATCTCGTTCAACCTTGTTTTCTTTCCTGACAGACAAGTTTTTTTTTTCTCGATTACCGAAAGAATCAAAACTCACAGAATTTTCGAAGAACTTTTTTTATTTTTCGTGCAGCTGTTGCGATGGAACTTACTGCGAATGCATTGTATACATTGGTGAGAAAGGGAGACTTTTGAGAGCACCTGGGAGTGAGTTCCTTTCTTAGTCTTAAAAAGGGGGGGGGGGGGGGGATTGATAGTGTGTCTTTGTCGGTTTGTTAAACCGCCTGCTATAAGATGACATTCAGACTGAGTGATTGTGGCATGCTTCTTTTGTATGGTTTACGATCTCGTTTTCTGAGGGGTTAAAAGCTCAGCTTGAACTCCGTTATTTCCTTTTTTCTTGTTTCCAAGCAAACTTTCTTTGGAATTATTCAATTTTTCCATGTTTTTTCAGTCCCTTCAAATCAGCTCGTGTTGCGCTTTGAAAATTTTGTGACGCTTCACCCCTTAGTTTTTTATTGGTGGAAATAAAGGACAAATGTTGTGCATTATTCTAGAAATTCAGTTCAAATATTTTCCGCGAACTGTGCCTTACTATGTACCAATGCGATGGATTTTTTTCAAAATTCAGTATCCCAACTGTTTCCTATTCAAGATAAACTAATGTTTGTTTGTCTATGTTTTGGAAGTCTTATGTTACCATTGTTTGAGTCGCATTGCATGAATATAACTGAGAAATCAGTGATAATTTCCTGAACATTATTTCAATTTTTCTTCACCCAATTGAATTGAAGGAACGGAAAAATGTCTAAATTATCTGGATTCTTTCGCAAAACTTTAAATGGATAAGATTCACTTGTCAAACTTTTCCGTTTTATGAATTTGTAGACAGTATAACCCGATGTGGTACTACATTTTTCCTATAATTTAAAATCCTGTCCAGTTATAATCTCTCAGATCTGACGACCGTTCCAGTATGAAGTGTTTGACCCCAATAAATTTTTTCTATTATAATAAGTGTGAAGAATCCATGAAAACTTTGATTGCTAATTTCTACTATACTTTGCTTGAGTGAAAACTGCGAATAAGTAAAAAAAAATTCATTAAATGAACAAAGGCTTTCTTCAAGTTTTTTTTTTTTACTCCCTCAAGAGTTCTAAGGGTTTTGACTTTTATAATCGACAACCAAAGAACTTAATTCCGAGGTACTGAGTACAGTACACTTTTCTTCTTTTCGTCGAAGATGAAATACAGTACAGTAATCTGTTGCGTCTTAGAGATTCAATCAATCCCTACAACGTCCCCCAAAAAAAGTTTCTCCCGTCTTCACATCATCCCTTTCATCATGAATATCAACATTCCGATGTAGTTCCGGTTTCCAACTTTAAATTCGGACGTGTGCATATTTTAAATGTTTCGAAGGTACAAAACAGCGTGCAACACGCTATGCCGAGAATTCCCCACAACCCGGCAGTAGCAGCTGCAGTGAGCAACCGACAAATCCCGCAGTCTGGCCCGACCCCAACTTACCCTCGGATGGTACCACAGTCTGCTGCTCCAGTACCACCTGCTTCCTCTTCCTCTTCTTCCACATCCGGCACCGCCACAGTCGTGGTGCACAACGTGGACGTGGACACACCACCACCACTGTCGAGACACTTGGCTCAACAGCAGCAACACCAACAACACCAGCCTCAGCAACAACAACCGGACCCTGTGCGACAACTGAAACCCGCCTTGCACCCCCACTCTCACCCAGAGTCAACCTTGTTGTCAAAAAGTTTGGATTCTGGGCCGGGGTTGCGACAGGAGCTGAAAATGGCAGCTCAAGTTCAACAACAGCAGCAGCAGGTGCACGTCTTGCCTCACCATCACCAGCAATTCCAACTCTCTGCGAGGTAAAGTGGTATTTTTTTTCTTCAAACGATGAGTTTGTTTTGCTTGATGGTGATTGATGCGGGATTGAGTGAATGACGTGTGATGGAAGTGGTGATGGGGTTCATGATGTGGGTGTTGAAGTGAGTTGAGTGAGTGCGAGAAGCCGCGAGATCGGGAAATGATTGCTCGCCTCGGACTGAAGTTATTTCCGCAATTGAGGATCTATTTCCTGCATTGTGGAAGCGTTGATTGAAGCACTTCAGCCTTCTCTCATCGAGGGGTTTTTTTTTTACTCCCTCTGTCGAAATAAATTCTGCTGAATTCTCAAGTCAGTCAACGTTTTAATTTTAACGGTGCGCCTTGAAGTTTCCCGAGACTGATTTGTTTTACTCTCGGCGAATAAATCTTTTAAAAGATGGCAGAAAATAACGGAGATGCAATTTTGAACAAATATTTTTCAATCTGTTTGCGTCGTCAAGCTGATGGACGCAATAAGTTCAATGTCATGCTATAAAAGTACCTTTTCAATTTTTTACGTTTGCCACCATGCACAGACATTTTGAAGAAAACTTTGAGCGATGTCCGAGTTGAAAAGGTTTGGGTAAAGGTTGGCCTAGTTTCGCGAACCCACAAACGGTTCCCGAGTAGCCAAAAACAGTTCCCCTGTTCGAAGTGATATTTTGAAGTTCTCTGGGAAATTTTCTACCA
>CAJPEX010000461.1:40876-102868 GCA_905338405.1 Notodromas monacha
GATAATTTACGGATTAAGCTGAACAGTATCGAATCAGTCTTGTGATGTTTTACGGCTGCGAAGGTTATAAACGCCAAGTTTTCGGTCACGAACACGAATTCTTTCCCATAACACCTTTCGCTCTGCTAATAAATCTTGCGAAGGCAAAATCCTACGAAATTTTTCGTTGCTTTCCTGCCGAGGGATTCCCGCAAAATTTTTGCGCACTGAAGCAAAGATTGCAAGAAAGCAAAAAATATTTTCTTTTGAGATAATTCGAAGTCATCAGTAACGCTCGGATACAGGAAAATCAAAATTTCGATTTGGACAACCACCAAATCTTGGCGGTTTGTGGAGAATTTCAACAACGGAAATTCTTGGAAGATCTCGCACAAGTTCTACGGCATTTTTTTTTTCCTCTGAAAAATGTGAAAAAGAGATTCATTTCGTTATATTTCCCAGAAATTAGGGATTGTATTTATGCTTCTCGAAGAAACGTACGGTGAAAATTCGTTCGATATACTGTAAATCGAAAATAATTTTGTGCCATAACATTCATTCATTAAAAACTGCAAGTCATCAAGAATGGCGAGTGTTGAAAAACATTTTTGAAGCCACTGAATTTCTCGCATATGCCGTTTTTGTCGGACGTCACAAGGAAACTTTATTAAGAGTTCCCTTAAATCGTGCACAGTATTGTACTTAAGCTTCTTATGATTTTTTAAAAATATAAATCAGAGATGAATAATTTTCGTTTCTTTTTTTTTAAGTTGTGTCATGAGCTCACTCGTAGAATTCAAGGAGTAAAGCGATTTGTTTCAAATATTTTCTGACCTTCAGCGGATCGATGTTCGCAAAATGAGGCTAGTTTCTTCACGACGTCATAAACTTGTTCCAAACAATTTTATTCGGACACGGAAGAAAACGTGCGTAATGAATCCGTCGAGGATAAATACGAGACGGAAATTAGACGAGGACGTGAACCGGCACCTGGATTGTGATGATCGTTAATCGTGCTTCCTGAGCTCGATGCGGCTCCGTGGCGTAAATCGCCGACCTCATTAGCGTCATTAGGCCTCCGGTTCCGGCGGGAGCGTGACCGAACCGGAACAGAACGGATGTGACCAGGTGCCATCCTGGTTTTGAGCCCCTTGCTGTGCTTTCCGTGAGCAATTTCGAGGAAAATCGTTGACTCGTTTGGCATCGCTCAAATGACCGGAGGAAAGCAACGCTTCGTCGACCTTTTCCACTGCACACTGATTTTTTTGCTAATTCTCCAGGTAAAAAAAAAAATTACAGATGAAGTTGAGATTAAAGATGAAAAGCGTGTCGCAAAATTTGAATGAGAACTGAAGATATAATTTTATACTTATCGTTAGTCATGATCACAAAAATTCGACGCAAAGGCTCCACCAAAGACTTATATTTGGTGTGGAGAACACACTACAGTATTAATCGATCGTGAAAAATATGAAAAGCTAGAAATGTTGTATCTTTTTTATTATCATCGGCTTCTGTGAAGTTTATTCAAAGCTTTTCTGCTTAGATGCATTTCGCGGGATTTAAATAATTGAAATATCTCGGCTTGAATTCATTTAGGTTTTTTTGTCGGGCGGCGCGAAGAATTTTGTCCTTTACATCCTGTACAACCTTTACTACTGCCGTAGAATGTAGTTCAAACGAGGGATTTCGGTCAAATAACGTATAAATAAGATAATTGTTCATTTAATGGACTTGGGGACGACCAAAATGACGGACATTCATTTCTATGGAATCGCACTAATTTCGTCTCTGGCAATCAACTTCCAGATGAACGATCTCAACGACAGCTCCCTAGTGTGGGTGAAACAACTGCAGTCGCTCAAATGATCAATTAATAACGGTATGACAAGTCTAATTACCACACCGAACTCCGAGCCACGAGGCCGGAAAACCGTGGCAACACGCCTATTATTTTTTCACATTTTAATTTTAATTTCTCTCCTATAGAAATACTTTTTTTAGTTAACATGCAAATTAGGCTGAGAAAAGTCTCTGACTCGGACGTCATCATTGGCCTTTTTTTTCCTCCCCTCTGCCAACTCTCATTATTGTCATTCTTTTGTTGTGCGGATCAGCGGAACCCAGGCCGAAAAGGCGGTAAGGCGTCTGGTAGCTTTTGTGCTCTATGGGAAGACTTCGGTGAGCATGACGCGATGCTTCTTTTCGTGAACCCGCGGTCGTCCCTCATCATTTGTGTGCTTAATTACTACCGGCTGAAAGGCCGCAGCAGGTTATGATGAGTGATTAAGTATGTGTGCGTGCATTGTGGGGTAATCGTGACATGGGGAGGATTTTTTCTTCTTCATCCACCCTCTCGTTTCTTCTGTGGGTTGAATTTATGTTTTCTTCTTTGTTGCCAATTTTGGGTTCAGGTCGGATGTGAGACGATTTGTGCTAAAGAATGACTCCTTGAATTTGGAATTTCGCCAAGTTTGTATAGCGGGCGAAAACTTGCACCTTCATTAAAATTCTTGAGAATCGCGAGCAAATGAAGTCATCTTCTTCTCTGTCATATGAGTAACGAATATGCGAAGAAGTTTATGTGGCTGATCGTATTTTAGTTTTACTGGAGTCTTCTGGGTTAGTTTGTTTACTGTTTAATATATTCTAAAGCGTATACTGGCTCGAGCTGCATTCCTGGTTTAAAAAGAAATGAATGGAATGCTGTACTGTATTGTAATTCCTATGCGCAATACTCAGACAGTTGAATCTCTCGAATGTTGACTGAGTTGAATTATAAATTTACCTGTGAGAAGTTCAGTTAGACTTATAAGTCGAGGTGATACATTCGTATTTGATGAGATTATTGAGAGGGGTCTTTATGTGGATTACAATAAGATTTTCTTGATTGCAGCCCCTTGAAAATTATGAAATCACCCCATTTATGCGATTAAGCCCTAATTTATGGTTTCCAATTATGGCAGGATAAATGGTATAATTCGCTGACAAATTTGACGTTTTGAACGGAAAATGCGACTGATATCGCGCATAAACCATCAATTACATATGGTCTGTGAAAATATCCCGGATATTTGCATGGTCTAGTATAATTAGGACATGGACTTGACCCAATAAATCTATGTCGAAAGGAATCGAAGCGTGAGTTGAAAGTTTTTGTTTAGAAAATGTGCCCTCGATTTTACTCAACCTAACGTGATTGATTGAATGTGAAGTCGGTTCTCTGTGTCGTGAGAAGCCGGAAATGCAAAAACTGTCCCTGCTTTCGGTATGAAAGTATGGAACATTTTCATTTTCATGATCAGCGGGGTAGAAAAAAAATATTGGTTCCATAGGATTTGTGGAGTTTGTTGCTGCGCAGAAAGACACGGGCGATTTTCTGCTGAATTCTTTTCCCCCTGGCGAGACCAATTTTGGCGTTAGGGGTTCATTTTTTGGGAGGAAGTGTCCTATTCATCCGAAGTACTGACCAGTATCAAAAATGTTCCACCTTGAAGGCTTCAATGCGAACGTGGCGTGTCCTTCAGCTCAGCGTGCATCGGATCTTCAAGTCGTGACGTGCGGCTTTGACCGTAGCTGATTATTTCCACCTTTTTCCCCCCAACCTTCCGTTCATTTTTTTTTAATAAAATCAAAAGCAGCCCTGTTTTTTTCATGACTTGAAAATTATTTTCAGATAAATAACTCGGTCGGGGGAGGGAGGGAGACCAATTACGGTTAACGACTGAAGGTCCTAATGCGAGCTCGAAGCGTTGCGTGCTGACAAATCAGGGCAATGGTGATTGAGAGTGTCTTGTAAGAACAGAAAATAATATACTTATACTGAATGACGAAATGCTTCAACTTATCGTTTCTGTCATCATTTTGTTGCTTGAAATAATGTCACGCTTTTTCTTTTGAGGCCAGGTCTGCTGATTCGACTGATGCTTACATTTACGTCAGGTTGCGCATTAATTGCAAAAAAAAAAATTATGGATCAATTGCTTCTTTTTAAACTTGTTCTGTTTTATAAAAAAATTGTATGCTTCCCCGAGAATATATCTTGGCAAGTTATAACGTGGATTTTGATGAATGCCTTGTACATCCTTTTTGAGAACCGTCAAGTTTTCGTTGCTTGGTCTCCTCAGACGTATACAAACTTCATCCTTTTCTAATTATTCGAAAACTTCTGTGCTTTTGAAAATTTGTCTGTGTGGTCCAAGACGCGACTCGCATCAGATTTTAAAAACATCAACTTTGAAAGGCTTTCTTCCGATAACAACACCGAATGGTGTTATTTTTCTACCGAATCCGGAAATTCTGGGGTCATTTCCGAACTTGGAAAGCAAATTGATCCGACCGTTGACTGGAATTCAGATTCCGCTGTGATTCATGCAAACATAACTTCGTGGTAAGTCCTGTTTTTGGGCACACTCGCGTAAATGCGATTCAAGTTCGCTTGTAACGTGGATGTGACTTTCTCGAACATCATCATCTTTATAAAGTACTCATTATCTTTACTTGTGTGTAGAGTAATTCCAAGATCCTGGAATCCCATCTCCAGGGAAGGAAAGAACATTATCCACGCAAATGTCCTGCGTTATTTCTCGTAACTCGGAAAACACGGAGTCATGAATGCATTCCGTCGTATCTGCAAAGAATGAAATTGATGGTTATTTCCGATTTTACCTACAGTTTCACAATGTTTATGTTTCTCTCAACGACTTGAACGCAAATGTTATTCATAAAACTTTTCTCTGCATTCCGAGCTGTACCACGACAACATGGATATTTATTTTTCGAATGTGCGCTTTGGAGGCAATTGTGTGCCGAACCCCGGGATCTTCGAATTCGTATTTTTTTTTCCCCACAGGGAATGAGAAAAAAACGAGTCCGACGCAAATTTGACTTTTTATTTCGTCGAATGCCGAAAATAATAAAGTTCCTCTTAGCACATTCGAGTGTTGTCCCAGTCGGACGCGACCTCATATATTTTTAGTTAAGGTGTGATTATTTAAAAAAAAATGACGTAGCCCTTGATGTTCAAGGGTTCTGGGATTTTTTTTCAGAATTTCTAAAACGGTTTCTTCAATTTACTGCATGATGATAAGTGAAAACTTTCCAGTTACAGCCAGAGTTCTCCTCCCATGTCACAGGGATCTAAAAATGTGCCAGGTCTGCTAAAAATGGAAATTTTCATTGTTTACCCATTATCTTTTCTACATTTTTAATACAGTAATGCTAAAAATGTGTCCGGTCAGCTAAAGAATTTGAATTTTTTTGTTTTACGCATTATTTTTTCATCATTATAAATAGCGGTTAAAAGAGCACAAAATTAAATTTTTTCAGCTAGTCTGACAATGTTAGCAAGCTTTGACATGGCTGGAGAACTCGGGCTGCAACTGGAAAGTTTCCGCTTATTGTCATGGAGTAAATTTAAAATTAGAATCCTGAAAAAATCCCAGAACCTTCGAACATTGTGGGATATTTCGCTGTTTTTGTTTCAATCTCACCTTATTCTAAACATATCCAAAGTCTCGTCCAAATGGGACAGCCCGCGTATTCTCTTGTACTTGTTTGTGCAGCATGAGAATAAATGTAAGCCCGGGCTAAATAAATTTAGGAGAAAAACGAGTCTTGGGGCAGCGCAGGAGAGGTATTGTTATTACGCCTCAGTAATCCGTGCCTGCTGGTGCCCGGAAGAACGCGAAACGCGCAGAAATAAGACCCCAAGCACACTGACATCAATTGAGTCCGGGGCCCCCCCCCTCGGGACGGGATCTTAGGTGTAACGGGAAAAGAACCTGCTGGGCCGTGTTCCGAGTTATTCTTCTGTTCCTCGCGGCGCCGGAGTCAATTGGGGACTCGGACCCGAGATGCAGGAACCGGAGAATGAAGGACCATCGTCGTCGGATTTCTCTCAAATGCTTATGTACATTTTTAATTCCTTTTTCGTCGTGCTTTCTTCATTTCCATCATGACGGCGATGCTGGGAAGAAATAATGATAACAATGCGATATGTCCGTGTTTCGGAGAATGGGAAGTACGAAAAAAAAAGAATAGTGCCTGTATATCGTTCACCATTTGCTATTGCGGCCTGAGCCTGAGGAACACAACGTTGCTCTATTTTGCATTTGCAAATTATTTTCACCCGTAGACGTTCTAGAGAAAAAAAATCAAGTAGGAGAGTGTGCAGAGCGATATAATTGATTCCTTTACCGGCGCACTGTATTTTTGTAACAAATCCGGAAATTATCGATTCATTTCCGAACTTAAAAAGCGAATTGATCCAACGCCCATGGACTGGAGTCCACACATTGATTACGCTGTATTTCCCTGCAAAAATAATTGTCTCTGGTAAATCCTGTTTTTGGTCACATCTTTCATGAGTTTCTCCTGTATCTCAATTATTCGAACACACTTCTTATGGAATTAAATCCCGGATGCATGCATTTTTTTTATTGTTTTACTTGAATTATCGGTCTTATTTATGAATTTCCAACGAGACGTGATTACAGTATGTGTTTGTTTGACAAATTTAAAGGAAAGACACCATACTTGACCAGTTATTCAGACGCTTCATGAACTAAAACAGTGTTCCCCAACCTTTTTTGCTCACGAACGGGCAAATATTTTAAAAATCTTTTGCAGACCGACAATTTATGTCATGAAATTTCTGCGGACTGGCAAAGTCCTTTACAATTTTTGAAGACCAGGATATTTTTTAAAAATACAGTACCTGCTATAAAGTCCTCAAAACAAAACTTGTATTGCAAAAATTAAGTGAAGAACTGACGAGCAACTATTGAAATGACTTGAAAAAAAAATGGAAAGCTGGGCTTCAAGAAAGGCTTCTCAGATTCAAAACTGAAAATAATATATTTCAGACAGGCGGAGGCATGTCTGAGGCATAAAATGCAATAAGAAGAAAAGCCAAATTTTACTTATCAGATAAATTTCAATTGCTTTTTTTTTCGAAATTTCGGATAATTAACGATAACAGGCTTCATTACTACCTTCTAAAAATTCATCATGCTAAAAAAAACATTCTGGCAAAAAACTTTGTACTGGGTTGGGGAACACTGAAATAAAATGTGGGTACACTTTCTTGTTCATGTAATCGTGTGTGAGGGAAAAGCATCTCCCGAGTTCATTATCGAAATTCACTGGCTCCAGTATTTTTGTGCAGTGACTGTAACGTCGGTTTCCTTTGATTTGGATGATATCATGTGTCAGAAATGCCTTTTTTCTGTCTCTGGACTCTTGAAACTATCCGTTCTTCCGTAGTTGTGTAGTACTGTACTGCACTGTACTAGAATAATGAGCATCGTCTCGTAATATTTTTTTTGATAATTTTTTTCATGCGATGGCAATGAAGAAATTAATCCACTCGAGAGTACGAATGAACTTTCCGGAGTGCAGCGATCCGGGAAAAGTTGCATTCTCGTCCGTCTGTCTGTCTGTCTGTCAGTCAGTGCGATGACGTCGTTCTTTCTTTTCTATCCGCAGTATTTCAAATTTCGAAAATAAAAAAATTCGCGCATAAGACGCAGATGAGGGAGATTCGTGCGTGCGTGAGTCTGCGTGTTAAGGGCAGCGCTGAGATGTGGGAAGGGACACGGAACTCGCGAGGTCAACGGTTCATGCGCTGGGTCGCTTCTCTGTCCATCTTTTTTGTTTTTGTTTTCACGCCTTTGCATCGAAAAAAGGAGGAAGATAATTGAAAAGTTGATGAATTCAAGACGGGGGTGGTTACGCTTTCCTTAGCATAACTTTTTTGGTATCATCCGGATGTTTGAGAAAGCATTTGAGATTTCATCACAAAAACTGATTATTTTCGTCGGTCTTCATCGAAAAGGTTCGCGGGGTCAGGTGTATCTGCGTTCAGGGTCAGAAAACACCAGCAGGAATTTGCGAAACGAAGAAAGTTTTTGTACTAGAGAACTGGTGGGATTTTGGGCATCGGGTAATGCCGATTCTGCAATACTGTTTTCGTTATGAAATTTTGCACTCTAATACCGAACTTTTTTATAACGAATTGTTAACGAATTTCGGATGAAGCATTTTCACAGCAGAAGAAAGAAAGAAAGAATCTGTATGAATATACAGTATTATTTACCTGAATCAGCCTTGGAGTCGGCAGATTTGAGTACTGTAATCTTGGGACATGAAAAAGAACCTTCAAGGCACCTTTTGATGTTTTCCACCCTCTGCTAATATTGGTGTTTTGATTTGCTTTCACTTTTGTTGTTGAAAGAATACAAGTTCATTCTCTTTTCGAAGCATTCAGAAATGTTGTCTGCCTTGAAACTGAAATTTGCCTGTGTTCTCTTGAATCCATTTTCAGATTTTTATGAACCGAAACTGACTTTAAATGGGGATTGCAGAAAACATTCGGTAGGTAATTCCATAATCTTAAATCTTGAAAATTGTATGCATAACTGCAGACAGCCAGATTATTTTTAGTAGTAATATATTTACGGCAGTTGTATGGGAAATCCGTTTATGTGTTTCCACAATTAATTATCAAGGATTGAAGAAAGGCGGGTAACGAGTTGAAGCAGCTTTTTCAAATCACCTTCTTTTATGATTTTTGCCGATTCTCTTCTTGAGGAATTGGAAAAACAGGATCTACCTTAAATACCGTAAATATAAGTAAACTACAATAGTTTTCAGATCTTATTACAGGTAGCACAAAGACTCTGAAGTTTTTAAGCCGCATTATAGAAGGGTTAATATCTTATCTGCAATCAAGTAAAGGTGAACTCTACAAATGAAATCAAGAGACCAGCAAAATTGGTTGCGGAGTAATATTCCAGTATTAATATTAATCACGCGGATTTGAAATAATTCATAGTCATCCATGAGAAAGTTGAATATTTTGCGCAAATGCATTGCAAACAGTATCTAAGTTCAGAGTTGAAATTTGAATCCAGCTTTTCTCAAAGGCCGATTTCAGAATTTTATGGAAGCCACGTCCGTGATGTGGAAATTCAATTTCTCTTTTAAAAAAATCAAATTAAGACAAAAGTGACTTCAAAGCATCGCTGGTCCTTGGTTTGACCAGCTGCCAAAGCTTCCGCCTGATTTGCCCCGCGGCCAAGTCATCCCAATAACCCGAAAGCCCGAACGCATGGGATTCCCGGCGGGGGCCAAGCTCACGAAACTACCCATCATCCGCCCATGGAAAGTTTCCGGTGGCGGCACGGATGAGTTCTTCCGGTTATTCTCCCCTCCCCCCGGAAATTTACATGACCGTACTCTTTTTGTCGGCGACATAATTTCAGGCAAACATTTATGAAAATATTTCCTCTTTACCCCCCTTCGTGTTAGATGGAATTTTGTCGATGTGGTTGGTACTGCCACCACGCGTTGGAACCGCGAGCCCGAGTTTTGACGCAGGCATTTTTTTTTTCAAGACTTGATTACGATGGACTTATTAAAAGTTCTGCGAGACAACAGTGAACTATCGTGGAATAAGAGGAATAAAACTGGTAATCATTCTTGAGATTTTCTAAAAAAAAAATTCAAATCATCTCATTATAAATGGATCCAGAAGCGGTAAAATTTGGTAAAATTCTCTTTTGAGCACCTCAAAATCTTTTGTGCTTTGTGATATCATCGTGAAAGGCTGTAATCAAAATGTTTCTTTGAGGTACTGCCAATTTTGGATAGCATTTTTCGAAATAATTCGCTTCAATTGCTCCATTTTTAGCATTGCGAGAAAATTCAATTTTTTCACCCTTTGTCGAGGTATTGTTTCCCTATTTTCCTAGAAGAAGAATAAAAATATCCATAAAACTCTCGCGTATATTTTCCGAGGAGTACTTCAGTGAAGTGACGGAAATGTTCAAATACTAAACCTAATCTCCGGAAAAATAACCTTGTCCTTTACTTCAAGCACATGGACGAATTTACATCTCGAATGGTTGATGAACTCACGCTTGTGAATATTTGAGATCATAAAAAATGATTATTTCTTGAAGCCCAATTAAAAAATGTCATAAAATGCGTAGGGGAATGTTCCGGATAAATTTTGTCAGTCCGATGTCGAAGCTCTAAACCTAACCTTTCGAAAATTAGTACGTTATGTATCACGATGATGAATACTATATTTCTCTTCGTGAAATCCAGGGATTTTGATTGAAGTACGGTATAGTGCAATATTATAATGTTGAACTGACACATTTTTATGCTGTATTAGCAGATAAAACGTTCTATAGTCTCATGAAATACGAGGCGAGTCGAAAAAGTAGATCAACATTCAAATCGTGCTCTGGAATTATCATCAAATTGACGATAATGGATAAAATCTTAGATTTTCTTGCTTTCCCTCTGCAACCCTCAAATTGCGATTGAACGAAAATATCTAATAATTCCCAACAGATTGAAAAGTTGTATTGCACCTGCAACAAAACAAAATGACACGCGACGCTTGACCTAAGCCTTCAGAGGGAAAACCTAAGTAGATCAACATTCAAATTGTACTCTGGAATTGATCGTGGAATATCATCAAATTGACGATGATCAATAAAATCGTAAAACTTTCTTGCGTTCTTCTTTGCAACCCTCAAACTGCGATTCAATGAAAATTTCCAATAATTCCCAACAGATGAACATTTTTATTGCACCTGCAACAATAAAAAATGACACGCGACGCTTGACCCAAGCCTTCCGAGGGAAAACCTAAGTAGATCAACATTCAAATTGTGCTCTGGAATTGATCGTGGAATATCATCAAATTGACGATGATCAAAAAAATCGTAAAACTTTCTTCCTTTCTTCTTTGCAACCCTCAAACTGCGATTTAACGAAAATTTCCGATAATTCCCAACAGATGAAAATTGTATTGCACCTGCAACGATACAAAATGACACGCGACGCTTGACCTAAGCCTTCCGAGGGAAAACTTAAGTCATTGCTGCATGGGAAGCTTGCCTTTTTTGTTTTTGTAAGCATTACAACAACCTGTCCCTCGAGAAGCGTCCTACCAAGCAGGGCCACCACCAAAAAGAAAAAAAGAAAAAAGAAAATGATGCCGTTATGTACCCCGAGCCTAACATTCTCGTCGCGTTTGCGAGAAACGGCGCTGGCCTAATGAGTATTTCATCTCGCGGCCCTGGGGCCAGACCCGACTGCGCTATTCAACTGCGCCGGGATCTCGGCGAAAGGAGGTTGTGTGCGTGTCCGCGTGATGAGCTTCGTACATGCCGTGTGTTTCTTCTCCCTCTCCCCCCAGCTCGGATGATGACCTTATTTTTTCCTGCACCTGGGTGCGGGAGAAAATCCCGTGGCGTGAAAATACCGCGGAGAGAAAATCCCGCAGGTATATGGTTATGCGTCAATAGAATGCAGGCGGACTCTCTATATACAGTACAACGATCTTGTCTACGAAGAACTTTTTTTTTTTCTTCTGTGTAACGATTTTTTTTTGGGTTCTCTCCCCGTGATACATGCACGGGGTTCTTTGCAACATAATTCTCTGTAGAACGATTATTTTTCTGTTACCTTGAATTTCGTTGTAGAGGAGAGAGAGAGAGTTCCACTTGTGTAACTCCGATTATTCGAGCTGAAAACCGGATATCGTTGGTCCTGATGATCGAATATCACTGATGATTGGGAATTCCGGTGTCATTTGTAACTCACTTTGTGCAAGCTGGGAAAATAATATTCGATAATTCCGTGACCCGGGTATTGACCGACATTTCAGCAAACTCGGAGCTAGTTTAGTTATTAAATAAGAAGAACATACATTTCAGCCCCTTTTTTCTGCCTCTCAATCTGTCGAAATTCGACGACGATCAATCTGTGTTCTCCTTTATATTCTACGCTAAAAAGAGGAATATGCATTAAATTAATAGATTTATAATTTGTTCTAAATAAAAATTTTGCGAACCCAGAAGATCGAACCTATGCCTGTTCAAATGCGGCATTCTTTTTAATGACGAGTGAACTTTGCTTTTGGTGAAACCAATCATTTCCCGTCTTGTGGTTTCATATCACTTCAAGGATGCCTGGATCACAAAAAAAACACGGTATTCGAAAAAATGCAGGACCTGCAAATAGGAATATAAAATGGCGCATCGACAAAAATGACAAGATAATTATGAATTATTTTTAATTAATTCTTCATGATCCAGTCTTAATGGAAATCCGAATTTGAAATTGTTTGTGTTTCAACTATTTCCCTCTTCAATTTAAGGGAAGTGAAAGCGGGAATTCGGCAGTTTTCATTCGTTCTTTGTATATTTTCAAAAGGTTGTAGTTGTTTTCCTCAGTTTGGGTTTGCGGAATTTCTGCAGCTTTTTTCTGCGGGATTTTCTCGGGCATCTTTTTAAGTCAACCTGTCGCGTCTATTCTTTTCGTCTCATTTTTTTTCCTTCTCTTGCGTCTGTTTCGTTGGATTCGCTTTTGAAACTCAGTGCTACGAATTGATCACCGAGCGATTCATGATGTCTGATGAGTAAAAGAAGGGGAATGATCCCCGGGGACGGAACTGATTTGGAAAAATGAACCCGCTAAATGGCTTTTCCGGGTTCTGTGACGATTCACGCTTGGGGTGCTTCGAAAAGTCTCGGATCATCCTTCTATAGTAGAGATGGCGGGAATATCTAACCCATGTTTCCTTTGTCTAGGAACCGGAAACCCTGAAAAGGAAAAAAAAAAAGTGAACGAACTTTGGCCGTCTGTAATATGCTTGCTTTAGTTCCGCACCCGAATCAGGACAGTCGTGTTCTCGAATGTCATGACTGCGTGACAGATTTCGATTAAAGTTTTTTCAACATTAAGTACATGACGTCATGATTGATTCATGCGTACCAGAACAAATTTTTAAACCGAAAAATCAACCTGCAATCCTTGAATTTTCGAGTCTGAAAAGAATGCGTTGAATATCTATGGATTCTGTGATTCTGAATTTGCCTGATTCTTGGACTTTCTCACCTTCCTTGGGATTTTAGTCTTGTATTGAATGTTCTTGTATTCTTGTATTGAAAAAGCTTGTAGTGAAATGTTTCATTTGCATTGGGCATGCGTTGACAAATTCTGATCGCTGTAAAAAAATGCGTCTTAGTAAAGTTATTTGTAGTTAACTGGTTGCACTGATGCATTTAGTGTGAATGCTTGTGTAGGTTATTGAATAAGATTTATCTTAGTTTTTATCGGGATGGGAGATCCATATTTTTTCCTTCAGTTTTCTGTGCGGTAAAATGAACACAAGGGGAAAAGGTATTTTTAATTATCCTCGATAAATGCAGAAATTGGTCTGCTGTTCAACAAAATTTGCATGTTTTTCACGTTATTTTTTCTATTGTGGCGGACATTGCGGAGAAATACTTTTTTTGAAGATGAGGTGATACTTTATTCCTTTGTGATTTTCATGTAATTGAATCTCTAATTTGGAACTGCTTTGTTGAAAATTTTGTTTAGCAAATGAACCTCAAGTTGTGTAAGAAATTATCCTACTGGTAATGAGTCAGATTTACTTTTTCTGTATCTGAATAAAAATAATAAAAACTTTGAATACTGATGAACTTTCTAAAATATCGAAAGGATGTGAGTTTTTAGTGTTTACTTTCTGCGGAATCGCCTTCAAGCCCTCATTGGTTTTCAGATCATCGACGCATTTTTCTTTCCCTTTTCACGAAAGGGATTTTTGTATTCATCTAGTATCAAATATATTCACGTTGCGTCATTCCAGTTTGACCGGAAGCAAACACGTTCAGTTTGTTTCGACATTCATGCGATTTGAAGTCTGTAAAAAGGTCTCTCTGTTCGAACTGGTCCCGGTCGGGTTCGTCTATTGCACAACCAAATCATTACTGAAACTACTGCAGTAAGAATAAACCGTTTACGCCATCGATCCCAATCTCTTGTTCATTTTGTATGCGATTCCCTCTAAGGCAAGGTAAAAGGAGGAGTATTATGATGACCCATTATTTCCATTCCCTCGGCCGGAGAGGAAAAAAAAAGAAGAAGTTTTGAGAGTCCATGACATCGTCGGGAAGATTTATGACACCCCTCGCAAGTCGGAGAAAATTTATTCTCAAAGTGACCGAAATGAAAGCGTTGGTGAGCCGAGACTGGCGCAACTTTTTTTCCATGTGTGCGGGCTTCAGCGTGTCTATCGTTCGATGTTAATTCTGGCCAAAGTCGAGACAAATGGCCGCTTACGTCTGCATACTTTGCTTCTCTTCTTTAATTCCTTTCTCATGCGCTTCTTTTTTTCTCTCTCTCTTTCAACTTTTACGCGTGGATTTGTCGCGTGGGTGATGAATGTGCGGCTTTTTTTTGTGTTTTTAACCGACGAGGTTTTCGCGGACGATCTGCATTTCATTTTCGACCTGAAGCGAGGATTTGAATAAGGCAAGTGGGGGAAAATGTGGTGGGATTTTTTTCAAGGATTTGTTTGACCTGGAATGCGTTTGGAACTGACTGCAAGGAATAACGAATGAGTGACGTATCAAAGAATTATGTTCAGTTTACGATACTGTATTTCTCCACTGGACCGTTTGGTATTACAGTATTTTGATTGAAAAATTTTCTGGCAACACGCGAAAAAAAACACGAGTCAAAAAGCTTCATAAACTGCTGCTTTACAAACTGTACTATCAACATTTTCTGTTACTTTACCTGCTTATTTATTCGAATATCGTTTGAATGCTATCGCTGATTACGACAGAAAGTTGTGTAGGATTATGCATGGAGTTTAATTGAAATAAATAAAACGTATCTCTCGTCGTGAAATGTCAAAAATATTCTTCTACTTTCTTCGAAGTCCCAAATTCTCACAAGTCTAACTTGATGCATACAATTGCACACTTCAGCAGCAACTGGCTGACTGATGATTCTTGAAAATACAGCGGTTATATTAAATAAATATTTATCATTTTATATAGGTTTTCGCGAAATTGTATGCCCTCATTGAAAGCTTTAATAATAAGAATTTAAAATTAAATATGCTTGTTATTTTACTCTGTACAGTACGTTTTATTCTTAAAATTGAGAAGAAAAGAAAGGAAGTACAATTAGAAAAGGCAGCAATAACCACTTCTCAAAGTACCGAGTACAGTGTTTGATTAATTTCATCACATTTAGTTGACACTACTTAATGTTGGATTGGCCCTTTAAAAAATGAAAAGTTTCTCGAACGAGATTGAAGCGGAGCGTTCTGCATGAACCGAGCGCAATTTCGCTTTGTTTACTGGGAAATGGCAGATGGGAAAAAAAGATGCAGTATTTTATTATTTTCCCTTTCCTCATATGAAAGCCTAGTGAATCGACGTCCGACTTGGCTCACTTACCTTTACCTGCTCGAGTAGTTCCGTGGGAAACGTTGGCCCCGTTGCTCGCGAAGCGCGTTAATTATCGACGGGTTGCGGTGGGGTTAAAGTTCAGCCACATCGAGCGTTGCCGTGGAAATTCGTCGCCGTCAATTACCGGTGGTCAGGTCGCGAATTTTTTCCAATTTTTCAAGCCCTTGGTGGTTGAAATGCGGATTTTAATGCTTTCGAAATGATCAGAAAATTTCACAGATGATTAGAAAGGATGCACCGTTATGTTGGTGAGATAAATCGTACTGATGTTTTCTTTCGAAGAAAATCATGGTGTAACGAAGTGGATCTTTTTTCGAACTTGGAAATTTGTGCGAGTATCACCTCGTGAGTTTTATTTGATTTCCGTGCAAACATCTTGTTTTAAATTTTGTAATGAGTAGTTTTTTATCATTTTCTGGCCACTGTTTCAATTTTGAAATGGGAAAAGAAGAAAAGTTCAAGCATTTCATCACTATGATGAATTAAGATTCACATGACCGTCTTAATTTGTTGAATAGTCTGCAGTCTAAACTATGTCAAATTATTAAAAATATTAGCGTACAATTCTCCAGATCTGAAAATCATATTTCAACGAGAGAAACTGTGTCTAGTCAATTTATGTGTCAATCACCCTGGCTGTGAAATTTGCCATAAATCCGTAAAATATCAATTGGAAAGCATGACGATTGTCAAAGTTAGGGCTCGAATGGATTTTAATGCAAATAAAAATTAATGCAAACCTTGCTTGACTAATCAAATTTATTTCAATGTTGTTTAAATTATTTTGGACGTGAAGAATTCTGACTCGGAAACTTTGGTACACGAAGATATTTCATTTCTAAAAAATGCTTCTGAGCTTTCTCTCTTCATACAACTTTCAAATTACTGTTTTTCATTAGGAAGCAATCTAATCACCTTAATGAGTGTTCATTTTTTTCAAAATATTCTGTCGATTTTTAAAATTCTGGAATTGAACTGAAGCATGAACGCGAGTCTTTAATTCGTAATTCCCTCTTAATTTGAAAAGTTTCCGATTCGAGATAATTGCTTGTTGTCTGGGCGAAAATGTGAGGGAAGTTTTCAGAATATTTTAATGTTTTCGGAAGAGAAGGGCGGTACAGACCTCAACTAGTAAAGGAGACTCGTTGACGTACTGCTTAGGCAAAAGCAACCACAAGACATGCATGCCTTCGCAAAGGAGAGGAATAAAAGACGAAAGAGGTGAACTGGTCCACGTTTTTCTGATGCCATTTGCCGTGTCCAGTGTTTGGCCTCTCGTTGGAAGTTTTGTGTCAGCAGTGGAAATATTCACGTCGGAAGAAAGAGAAACATTTCCCTTCCTTCTTCCTCGTATCCGTATTCTGGGGGATGAAAAAAAAAAAGAACTTTTCCCCCCACAACGCGGAATATTTAAGTGCGTCAGCTTTGCTAAGGTGTTTGAACTTTGCTGTGCGCTCGTTTATACCGTCACTCGGGTTATATTTTTCGATCTACTTCCCGTTTTTGTTGAGGACATGCTAGTGTTTTCTTAGGTCGGAGCAAAAACCTTGCTTTCTGGTTATGAACAGTGTTTTGTCCGAAAATCTGAATCTGTTGGATCCAAGTAAGAGGAAGCTGTTACATGAAGCCGTTCTAAAGTATTTTATTCTATTTGCGGAAGAGGAAAACAATTAACTGTATCAGTTATTCAGTAAAATATATTCAGAAACCACTGGAAAACATTAAATTACGTTGAAAACAGTCGTGTTCGCTTTTTGTGAAAAATCACAGGGTTAACTTGAATAAAATACATTTTCAATATTTTTTTCCGATTATTGGGTTGGCGTGAGGAGTAATCCACTGAAATTTCCCAAAATCAACTTTTTTATCAATAAAATTTGAATTCTAGCATTTTCCCCGATTTCCCGCTGTTTAATTCGTACAGGTGTTCTTCAAGCGCATGCGAGAATTGATAATTTACTGGTTTGTCCTGTTCGTTGAACTGAAAACCTGGGAATTAAATTTGTTTTCCAGGGTTTGAGTTGACGCATAGTCTTACACATTATTGAGAAAAAAAATTAGCATTTAGAATTGGATTGCGTTGTGGATTCTTGGGATTCTCCTCGAGTGATCCATCGAGAATTCTTCGAGATATTATTTGATTAACGATACAAATGAGGGCAAACAATTACTCGTTGAAGCATGAAACAATGAGGTCGGAAATCCACTCTTTTTGTGGGTGGAAACCCTTCGGAAAATCGGTTCAGTTTTTTAAAGATCATAATTTGTCAAGTTATTCTCGGCTTTTTTCATTTCGCTATCAACCATGTTCAACGGGAACCGCTTCCGCCCAATTTTCCGGGCTTCATTGTGCCCATACATCATTGTCCAACGCACTGTCCGAAGTGACGCGCAGGTAATCAATATTCTTTTCTGGAATGCTGGGCGATTAGAAGAATAACTTCTTCAGGAACTCCCCTAAAAAGCTAGCCAACTTTATTTTTTAAATTTTAAATCGCAGTTGAAACGGATCGCTCTCTTCGAAACTGTGTTCCTCGGCGTTCCAGTGATTTGTCGCTGTGTGTCTTCAGCGGATGAATGATGAAGGCGTTGACGTCGATGTTCTGGTTCCCCTAATTTTATCCACGGGAATATATGAAATCATTAATGTTTAATCAGCAGCGAGGGGATTCCGTTGCTCGGAATAGGCTCACTTGAGATTTTTCGAAGGCGCACACAAGGTTGAGAGAGGCGATTTATGATACGGTTTCTAAATGGTTTTTCGTTTTATAGCACAGCGAGCTTTCAAAATCCAATGCTATCTTTTTAGAGTAAAGTGGCGAGTAAAGGCACTGCTAATTAGCAAAGGTTCAAAGGTTGACACACAAACTACTACGCTTAATACGAGTACGTAACTTTCTAACAAGAAGCCGAAGAAAAAAACCCCTCTGGGGTCTGGAGCGATTTTTTTTTTCTTGTCTTGCGGAGGGTTTTTTCAAAAGTCCTGCAAGTCTCGATGAATTTCAATTGCGGGTATTTGAAATCTGTGTTCATTTTTAATATAGTTTTTTATATCTGTAGGAACTTTAATTATTGCATTTAATTGAGTTCCACTAACCCTCAAGTGAAACACGCACCCGAATTTTCCAGTCTAAAATTTGTATGAAAAATGTATCCCCGAGTAAGATGCAAAGCCCAATTTCAATTATCAAAAATTAATTGCTATATTTTGAAAATGTAGTGCATCAGAATTTAAATTTTGATTTGATTTGCAGTCATATTAAATGTTAATTTTGCTTCGTGTCCATTTTTAAATTGTCTTTTGAAATTGGTTCGAAGTCCCTTGTTGGAATCAATTATGACTCGCATCAAAGCTTTAAAATTCTTTTAAATTTTATGCGCACTGCATATATTTCCTCTGAATGAAAAAGTATCATTCGGGGGGTAATTTGAGTAATTACTGTATATCACATACCGAGATGCAATTCAAATTATTTTAGGGGTTCTTATTGTTACCCCAAATGCCGGGTATCAGGATGAACGATGAGAGAATAAAGAGGTTGGGAAGGATTGAATTTACTGGCAATTGTTATTCAATTTCGGCTGTAATTTCTCGGAACATTTTTTAAAACTGCTGAAGTGTCTTTCAGATGTTTTCTGAGAACAGGTGAATTGACGTAAAAACAAAAAAGTCTGCATTTTCTCGTTTTATGTACACTCATTAATAGGAAAATCAGCAGCACCATCATTTCCTCATCTGCACCAAAAAATGACAAAGCCGTCCAGCAGAATTTTTTATTTATTTACTAATGAAGCTGTGAGTAGTTTTTCTAATAATCGAGTGGAGAGGGGGTTGTCAGTCTCTGGGAAAGTTATCACAATTTATTTCTAAAAACTAAAAAAAGTATATATTAACCAAACGTAGTAGAAAGGGATGCCTCATAATTTCGTGTTATTATTGAGGATGGAAGTTGCTTGTCAACATTCAGAAGAATCGACGACGAGAATAGAGTGCAAACATCGAAGGTAGTTTAAAAATATCGTCGGAATTCGTTTGTCAAATTCTTCTGGGTGGAATAGAATTGTATTATACTTTAGTATTTTCCTGAGCCTTTTTTCGATTGCAAAGACATTTTTCAATTCACTACGATGAAAATTTTCTCGCGATTCGCGATACTTTTCAGAAACCCCCTCGGGGAAGATGAGGATGGGATGTGGGAGTTTATAGTCGAGAGATTAATAATATACTGCACATTATACTGAAAAAGCCAGCGGTTTTCTTTTTTTCCTAGAAGAGTGGCCTCCGGGACTTCCGTTCCTTGGTTTACCAGCACTTTTTCTGCTGCAATTAGCAGCGACGCACCTTATAACTAAACGCCAATAGTTGAAAGGCACTTTCTGCTTCTGCCTTTCAGCAGAACGGACGCGTGGCACGATACCCGTGCGCATAAAGGAAGCATTTCATTATTATTCTACAGTATCTTCTTATTTTCTTCAAGCTTCCCATTGATAGTAGTTCTACATGATGACTCGGAATCTTTTGAGGGATTCTGGGCAGTAGGACGCGAGAACGTCGGCGTGGAATAGAGAACTGTGCTTTGTTTCGTCCAGCTTATACAGAAGCTCTTTGTTGCTTTTGGGAGCGGAAACGCTGCGACCGGGTTCGAAAGTACAGTGTAGGGTGATTCACTCCATACTGGACCCACAAAAACGAGTCCATTGCAGCGAATATTAAAACATAATTTTCTGAAAAAATTATGTTGGAGGACGAAAGTGTAGGTGGGATTTAGAGGGTGATCCTGCATCAAGTATGCAAAATGTGAATGCCATGCACACCCGAAGGGAAACTGAATATTCTCTGAATTTTTCCCCCACAAAAGCATACGTATTTCAGCGAGGTGTAAACATAAATGTTAAAATTTTAGTCTAGAGGAGTTGGTAAAACGATGTGAGAGAAAGCAAAAATCCTGGCATCGTTCTTTGAGACTTGGAATATTTTCCGGTCTCGGGAATATTTGCATATCGTATTTCTTTTCAGCTTTATTAAATTATACAAATAACTGAAATACTCACGTTTTCGTGAGTGGATCGCCCTTTGAGGTTCATCAATTTATCGTGCAAAGCTTTTTTTTTTACTTCATTTATAAACGAGGTTTCTGCGCTTCTGAATATGTAAAAACGCGCAAAATCTCGAACTTCTGGTAGCTGGTCAGATTTTTCCATCATTTGACTGCTCCCTAATTTTGTTCCCTCGAGAATTTTGTTTACAATTGTTACAGGACTGTTTATCTGTACTGTACAGTATTTCATGTGCTTTGATCCCAGTTCGCATGAATGAGAGAGGAAACTACTTACAAAGAATACTCCGTGTTGATTTTTTGTCTCTCGTCTGTTTTTGCATCGATAGTTTCGCTTCACTGTGACAAATATTTTCTATTTTTTAATTTTGAAAATGGCATTTTAGGACAGCTTTTCTACTGTTTGGAAGAGTGTGATTGTTCAGCTACCGATGCACAAAATAACAAGTTTTCTTTATCTTACACATGCGGAATAAGTCTCCGTTCATGTCTTACCAAGTGAGCATAAATTTCTTACGTTTACCTAATAAGCTTGCTTTGACAAATGGTTTCCACTCTGTAGAAAACTCTGAATCGTCTTTAGGACGATGTCATCAATCAAAATAACCTAGTTGTCCGTATGTCCGTAAATTAATTTTGGAATTTTTGAGATACCCGTTTCAAAGTTGGAATGTTGGATCTTCATCATTCGTTCTAAAAAAAAAGTGTGGACAAAGTCTGACGTTGGACTTCTGTTGATCAAGTTCTTTCTCTTGAAGGTTCCAGCATTTTTTTCTGTCATTTATTCTTTTGACCGGATGGCGAATGATCATCTGGTGCCCGCATGCGCATTAAATTTTTCGGTGCCAATCAGGCCCGTAACATGAACAATGAACTTCCTGTTCCATTCAGAGGAAATGATAGAAAAGCCGGGAGTTCATTTTGATGGATAACTCGAGCGCTGTTTCATCCGAAGCGTTTCTTTTTTCTTTCCACTTCGCTCCTTGAATTACGAATGTGAGCAGCTGCCAGCAAGAACTGCTCTGGATTCGACAGAAGGCACGACGTGAATGCAGCATGCGCTTGTTCCGTTAGACACGGGAATGCGGGATAAGTGGTTTTCGGGCAGTAGACCTCCGACTGAGATGATTGAACATATTCTTGCAAGTTGATGAGATGACAAAATGTATACATTATCTGCTGTGATTGGTGAGAACTGAATCGTCCCTAGTTCAACACAGAGCGGCTCGTTGGTCTAGGGGTATGATTCTCGCTTCGGGTGCGAGAGGTCCCGGGTTCAATTCCCGGACGAGCCCTGATTTTTCACGTTTTCAACGTTTTTCGTACAAATTAAAAAATATTGTACAGTAATGTGCTTTTGTGAACTGGATTGTTGGTCGATACTGTATATGTCTATAGATTTATTCATTGTATAGGGCGCGTGTTGGTTCAGTTCCTGTCGACCCCCCTCTTTGACGTTTTAATTTCTTTGCCGGATGAGAGCAGGATTTTAAGGAGATTTTTTTGTACTACTGTACAATATGACTAAATTTATCCCATGTTGGATTTTTTTCTAATCAGGCTTATTTATTCAGCACATTAATTCTTCAACTTTGCTGTTCTAAAGACTTGTCCCTTATTTTACCTGCTTATAATATTCACTGCAAATCAAAAACAACACGCGCCAATGAAAATATTAGGTATGCTGCAGTTGGAATGTCTATCAACCTCCAGGCTATTTTGTGGGTTCAAATTCAAAAATTGAGAACTAGGAAATATAAATTCACCTTATTTAAACAACTGGCTCGTTGGTCTAGGGGTATGATTCTCGCTTAGGGTGCGAGAGGTCCCGGGTTCAAATCCCGGACGAGCCCGTTACTTTTACCCATTCATTCAGATCTTCTACGGATTAATACAGTTTACCATATCATATATTTAATTTTTCGTCATCGCGCAAACAGTTCGTAACCCCCTTTTGCATTTTTTATGGATTCATATTGGGCGAGCATGGGCGTTCTGCTTTTCCATGCATTTTCACTGCGAAGAGCGGATTGTGCGAGGACTCGTATTCATGCGAGTACTGTACTGTATTGCGTAACAACTTTTATTTTTTCCTCTATTGTATTCAATTGAAAATTGGATCACGAGACAGCAAAAATGTTCTCACTAGTTCCAACCGGCTCGTTGGTCTAGGGGTATGATTCTCGCTTAGGGTGCGAGAGGTCCCGGGTTCAAATCCCGGACGAGCCCGGATTTTTTTGTGTTGCCTTCGATGGCTGCGGTACATTTTGAAAATGCAGTTTGCGTACAAATACTGTACATGATATACTGTAAAAACTCAGTTATCAACTGATTCTTATATACTCACAAAAATTGGTTCAGAAAAGATGAACTGTCTTCCAACAATAGACGATAGAGAAAAGTTGTTTTAAAAAAAGGTCTCGGTCGTCTCGTATCAGTCCATCAACTGTGGCAACATGTCGTTTACGGTTTACCCAGGAGTGCCAGGACTCAACAATTATTTTATCTTGTACTTCACCGTTTCCCGTCGATTTAATAAGACAAATTGCGGAAATTATTAAAGCATAGTGCTGCCGTGGGCCCGTGTGGAATAAGTTGCCAACGAAGACCAATTAACCTAATGAATGCGGGTGGCCGGAAGACGTTGAGCCCCCTTCGAAGATGATAATCAATGAATTGTGAAAGAACTGGAAAGTAATACTGTCGTTTATTTGTTATTTTCAGCTGCCTCTCTAAAAAAAAGGGTTCAATTTAGTTCACGCGTCGACTTTTTTCGTGAAAAATCGTTCGCCTTTCCTCTTAAGTATAATTTGATGATTTTTCACGTCAATGTTTTGTAACCGTCGAACGTGATCAGTATTAATCTTTTATTAATTCCGAGTCCGCTGAAACCAAATAAAAAATCATAAAAATGCACATTCGATTTTAAATCTTCGTGAGAACGGTTGCGATCAAGCGGTATAGTGAAGTATTTCGAAGAGTTTCCGTGGATACCAATTATCCCGACGAACAAGAACAATTTTCTTGTCCACAACGTAATTAACTCGTCGGCCTAAAAAATCCCGGATCGCGTTTCCAAATAAGATTTTTATTTGTGTTCCCATTGATGCTTGGTATGTATTTTTTTTATAGTGCACACTGACGGGAAAGAAAACAAGCCACTTGAACAAACAATTTGAAAAGCTTATGCAGCATAAAATAAAATAAAAACGAAAGAACCGATTTTAAACCGCAATATCTCTCGAACGTTTCAAGCTACGATTTTTGAAAAATTCTTGGGAAAACAAATGCTCATTCTAGTTAGTACCAAGTGTATTTTTCGGGATTTAACATGTTCTTTAAAAAAAATACAGGGTACTGGCGAAAAATTTGCTTTTTGACTCGACAAAACTTTAAAAGAATTATTTTTTACCATTGTTGCGCGTGACGTCAATTCAGCTGTGCGAAACATTTGTGCAGCATTTTCAGCATTTATTTTCACACGTTGGCAAAAATGAAATAATTCTTTCGGATGCAGCAGATGTGAACTCAGCCTTCCTGTCAAAATTCTGTCACCTTTTAATCAATTTAGAAAATTTCCATAAATTTGCTGATGGAACTGTCTCTGCATTTATTTACTACTGTAATTCGTTCGAGAAAATGAACGTAATGAGTAGAAAATTAACTATTCGAATGGGTATGCGTGGAAATGTGACAAGAAAACTGAATCATGGGATGCTTTCTGCCCTTCTCAATATTTTAGTTTCAAAGGTTTTTTAGGCATTTTTGAAAAATTCAAAATTTTTGCGTGGTTGACTTTATTCGCAAGTAATTTCAAGTCACGCGGGACTGATACAACCTTTTTTAGAAACCTTGGTCAACCCGCTTTTTATTTATATTTTTTTTACATGATACAGTAATTTCTTTTAAACCTCTGTGCTGGTCCTAATAATTCAACCAAAATCATAGATTCCGAGCGTCATTCGAGATGAAATTTAGTAAATTTTAATTTGACTCATGTGTGGGCTTCGAAGTGGCTTGGAGGTGAACAATATTTTTTCACGAATCAGTTCGATTGTGTTCAGTATATCTTTCAGTATCAAGGCTGAATGGAATGCTAGTTATTTCTTTATTTTTTTAACAATGCGTGAATCAATCTGGGTCAAATTTCGTAGTGGTACCCAGATGTCAAATATTTCGTGCTTGTTGCGATCGAGGTCACCCCGGGGAAAACATGTCATGTCACGGCGTGTGTCGCTTCCTACCCCTGTCGTGTTTCTCTTCGTATCGCAACAATGGCACCATAGAAACGAATCCCGGATATTTTTGAGAACCAGGTTTTCAACTGCCATGTCCAGGAGTTTGTGGGTGTGGTTGAAAAATGGCCCAACCCTTGATGTGTCTCTGTTGCTGGCAAAAGAAAATGTTATTGTTTTTCTCCTGTTTTTTTTTTCTTCTTCTTCTTTTTCTTGCGTGGAAACAACGTGAGTCAGTAGAATTGATGCCCGTGGGACTGCGACGATCGCTTCAAGTTGATCTGTTTGCTCAGCATGGGGGTTCTTCGCAACAAAATGCCGCCCTAGGTTGTGGGTGAACCGTGACCACACTTCATTCCCTGCGAACATGGGTTTTTTAGAGGAAATTTTAGTTCAGAATATTCCATGAAATGTTCCCCCTTTCCTACGCGTATGTGTCAAGAATATGTTTGGTCGGAATTCCGAGGTGTTGTGCGATTTTCTCACGTTCAACTGCGCTGGGGATAAAATTTAATTGGGGCATTTCAACGGTGTGAATTATTAATTTTCTCAGTGCTGGAATGTCTCTTTTCGTTCTGATTGAAAATGCGATATTTCTTGCCTTCTTTGCATTGTTTTGAGCTCTGTTACTTTTTGCAGCGACAGTATTATCGTCGATCCAATGCATGGGAATCATGTGAGATTAGTTGCTCAAGTTTTGGTCCATATATGTTGGTTGTAGCTGGAACACACTAAAAATATCAAGAGAAAAAAAAGTTGTGCAAATGTTTTCCAAGGAAATTTTGGCGCAAAATAAAGGAGATACAGAAAGGAAATGATGATTATTCGGGTGGTTCAATTTCTTTCTCTCTCTCTTTATTTTAAAATATTTTTGCTGCAATGGAAAATAAGATTGATAAATAATCTCGGCTCCTAGTCTTTGTCCATGATGCTATGAGGTTTGGGTAAGAATAATTTTACGACTCGGTCGCGTGTAGCCTCAGGCGATTTCCTCGAATTCGATTAGTGTGGCGGGAATCTGGGGCGCAGTGGGCACGAGCTGCAGTTGCTGTTGGCATTAAATATGAATGGCTTAGCCTTTCGTTGCCTTCGAGCTGGCGGACCTTGTTTTTTTAACTATCGTCATATATTTTTTTTATTATCAATGTTAGCTTGTACAGTTCTTTCCGTGTTACGTGGTTCGAAACTGGGGATTGAAACGACGTTAGCATTAGTGCGTACAAGCACGCTCGTGGCAAGAGTGATCGGCAACCTCAGACCAACTCGACTTGCTTCAATTTCCTGCTTCTTATCTGCAATGGCCGATTTTGCTAGAAGCGAAATTTATTTCTTTTATAGCATTGGTACTGCTATGTGTAGATGAAAAAGTTCAATCAAGGGAGGGCTTGTGAATCAACAGCTAAAATTGATTAGTTTTTTACAGACTTGTATTTGATTGGGCTGACTTTTGTGGTTCTCGAGCAAGAAGTAGTGGAATTACTGTGCTTCATATTGTGGTGAATACACACCCAAGATACTGGACCATCAATCCCTAATAAGACGCCAGCCTTTGTTCATAGACCTTTTTGGATTGGAAAATTCTTTTTTGAAAGTTACTCTATGCAATAAAGAACATTTTCGAGGAATAGATTAATCTGACGTTTTGATTCGATGTATTTTGATTTGACGAAGAAGAACGAATTAATTGCAATCATTTCAATGCAGTATACCTAGATTTGTAGTTGTTTTGGTCATAAATAATTAAAAGGGAAGAAAATGTAAATTAGAAATATCTGTGTGATTTCTAAAAAGAAGCATCCTCATGATTTATTTTCTTCTTAAATCCTGAAGAGAAAAACTCACGATCATTTTCGATATTGGTATTTTAAATTGGTCAAAATCAATGCCCGAGAGCATTTTTTCCCCGCCAATAATATTGGCGAATGATGGTTGGCATCTACTTCAGGTTTCTTATGCTTTCTAACATTAGGGAGATTTGTTTAGTGAAAATCTGACGGTGGTTCTTCATCAGGGGCCTCTTAATGATGTTTGACATTAATTTAATCCTCCTTTTTCGTCTAGTCTATAATTGGAAGCAGGGTCCACTATCCAAAACCAAAGTTTTCGGTAGCAATCTTATGGTACTTACCCAACAAGAAGTACCACACACATTTTTTCTGGGAAATATCGTCAGGAAAGTGGAGTGCGTGTGGTATATGGATATAGTCTACAGTTTTTTTTTATGAAACCAGATTAGTGGTGGAAGTCAGCAGAAGTGGCTTAGTTGAAAAAAAAGGAAATAGCATTTTTTTGGCTTTACTCCTCCTGAAATGCTATATGTTCCTTCATTCAATTCTAAGATTGTTCAGTTGCAGATCATCGTTTGGGTAAAAATATTATTAAAATTTAAAGCTAAATTATCATACAAAAATACATTTAAATAAATAATCGAAATACTGTAGATTATTTTACATCATTATTTGGGTAAAAAGGTATTACATTTTTAAAAACTTGGATGCGGGTATATGTTTTTGGAGAAATTGTGCGCCAAAAAATCGAGGGCACCTCGTACTTCAGTAGATATGGTATTCTGCTGCCGTTAAAAAAAAAAAGAAGGAACCCCTTGTGCGAGTCGTCCATTACGCGAAGTACCACTGTTCGTTTGCTTGATTTGTTTCGGAATCGTTCGTATTGGCATCACAGAGAGAGGTGAGAACGGATTAAAAAAAATAAAAAATAAAACCCGTTGCATATACTGTACTGTATACATGCGAGACAAATGCTTGGCCGCAAAGACGAAGGCGTTGATGGATTCCGGAGTCCGTTCCGGCCCAGCAGCGCGGGGCGCGTGTTGGGGATCCGTGGGAAGGGGGTCCCCCGTTTCGCCTGATGATGATATAATGACTGTCTGCCCGGGCACGATGGGTGCTCAAACTTATGGGTTTTGTCGGAACCCGTTTGCTCCAGTTTTGCCGGGTTGTTGTTCGCCGGCGATGATGATGATGGTGGTGATGATGATTATGATGGGAGGGAGGGAGGGAGGCAGAGCAATAGCCTCGTCGATGACGAGAAAAGGGGCTGTCGCAAAAGCTGCTCTGGAATGAGGAAACGCCTGGCTCAGAAATTGCATCTTGACTGTTTTTTGATAATCTTAAAAAAAAAGTAAACCAAGCTGAGATGTATGTTCCCTGAGATTAAACTCAGAAGTTCTCTACCGCTGTCCACTTCCGCACTAGGACTTTCGAAGGGAAAAAAACAAGTAGATAAAAATGCGTAATCTCAAGAAGTACAGTAGAACCCTTTAAAATTAGAGAATGCCCTTTTGTATGTGTTCGTTTGTAATTCGTAGTAAAAAAAAACTCCATTCTCAATTTTTGGAGCAATGTAAACCCTCCTAAAAACGGAAGGTGGAAATTAACCTTGAAAAAAGTTCCTCTAAATTCATTTTGGCCATCTCACGAGAGAGAAAAAAAAGTGGAGCAACTCCCTTGTTGCTGTTGAAAATTCGTCTGTCTTGAAATTATTCTCTCGTTGAGAACTGGCAGGTCATGAGCTGTCAAATAAAATATGCATTTTTCCTACTCCAAGCGTGATCAAAAATGCAATTTTCCATTTAAATATTCGAGCCAATCGTGCCAAGGTCAAACGAAAATTTTTTTCTTTTTTTCGTGAAGTACAGTACTGTACAGTACAGTATTTAAATTTGAAAATTCAATTTTCAGTCTCTCTAATTCAATAAAAGAAATACATTCGCTGACTTTTGAAGATCGATTTCGCGTGGTCGAATAACCTTACCAAGCAGTTCTTTTGCTCCGTTGAATTGCTCTAAAAAGTTTTAATATTTTCCAATAAAAAAGACATTTACGTTTCCTTTTTTAATCAGTGGCTTGCATGGTTTTCATTTTGAGTGATTGACACAAGAATATTTTAAAATTAGGAAATCGTGTGAAACAACCATTTTGGTCGTTTTTGTTTTTGTTTTAAAGATGGTGTTTTGATGGAACTATTATTTTTTTTTAATTCAGATCATCGCTGGATATTCTCCTACGTGAAAATTCAGACAATTATCCTCTTGATGCGAAACGTCGTCCTACTTGATCATTTGTTGGGAAAATTGAATGAATCGGTTTATCAAGGGATTTTTTGCAGCTTTCATATTTTGTTCCAGCGACGGTAAATTGCATGTTGACTTTTTTTTCGCTGGATCTTTGACTTCTCGTCATTAACTGTATTCAATTTCCGCCAGCCCTCTGGAAATATTCATAATTCTGTGACTCAAACCGTGGTGTTGGTAATTTAAATACAGTGTACTACAGTATTGTCCGAATGTTAACCAAAAATTTTCCATCTCTTGATTATAAGTTTTTCAGCCTCTGATTTTGAAGAATGCTTCGCGTGATGATTCCAACTCAGCGTGCATGGGTTAAATTCGAAAATGGGTTCGTTGGTTGCGGTCGTGAGAAACTTGCTGTCGGCCCCTTCTTCCGAGTGGCCTGAAACCCCCAGGCTATTACTCGGAAGTACTGCTTTTTTAGTATTCCGTGCTCATTGTTGTTGCCTGCATCATCGGGCTTCGGGTTTAACTACGCGGTACACCCGCGGAACGACTTAATCAAGCGGCGAAGCAGCCGGGTTAATGAGATGTGAAAAAGGCTTTGCACTTTTTCCTTTTTTTTTACGGGGGTTGCCCGGGTCATTTTCGCGATCATAGGGGTGTAGGAATTGTTATTCTCTGTATTTTTCCTTCCTTGCCACGGACGGAGTATCCGGTTCGAGATTGATTCCCACTCGGGACAGGCTACAATTAATTTGATTGTATGGGCGGGCTCAGTGAAATACACTTGGAATGTGATACTGTACTATGTATAGACTCGCCGACAATTTCTCAACTTTTCCTGCGATACTGTACACAAATACTGCACAGTATTCAATTACCGCAGTATTCAATTCAATTTATTCAATTGCACAGGTACAGGTGGTACCTCGCAATTTGACCCTTAATTATCCGTTGCCAAACTAGGGTCAAATTGCGAAGCGGTCGAATTGCAAGGCACTGTGAAATTCAAAAATATCAGTACTAAAGCGTGAAAAAAGGGGTCAAAGCAGGTCGAATTGCAAATTAACCTCCCTGCAAATTTGACCGTCGAATTGCGAGGTACCACATGCACTCCGAAAATAGACTTCGACGGAAGTTTGATAATTCCTGAGAAAATCGCGAGTGGAGGCGTGTTTTGTACAAATAAATAAGGTATTTAGCAAGGAATACTTCCGCAGTTTTAAGAACGTCGATATTATCATCGTTTTTTTTTCGAATCTTGGTTTTTGCATGGTGGACAAGAAATCGCAGACTTTATCAAGCTGTAAGATGAGAAGCCTACAATTTAAGACGATGCCAGGATTTTTGTGGTTCTAGTTACATTGGTATGACCAGCAAAAATATTTGAAAAGTACCACTGAGAAAAGTTGCAACATTATTTATCATGATATTTCGTGGAGCTTCATAAGAATATTTCAATTTGCCTTTCTTGGGAATTTTTGCAGCTGCCATCCAAGCAATACCATTTTTGCGGTCGAGTGAGATTATTCAGATTAATATTCCAAGAGTTCATGCGATTTTTTTTCTTGATTATCACCCAGATTCACCCTGAATTGTTAGCCAATTCATTCGAAAAGTGAAAAGGTCACATTTATCTAAGCCTAACTTTTTGGAAAATGTGATGAGAAGTTTTAATTTAAACGATGTTCATATTTGAAAGTTGCATTAAGTAATCTAATGGGGACGATTTCAAATTTGTGTCCCGTCGTCCGTACTCTCCCCTGAAATTTTTCAATTTCTTTTGAACTAGAGAACTTTAGAACCGAGTTTTCTCCGCCCAACTGACTCTTGCAGCTAAATAAATTATGCTGTCAAACTCGGCCCCATCATCAGTAAATGAAGAGACCCGTGCTCTGTATGGGGTCTATTCGAGCTGTGCTACATTTCTGCTGCTTCTTTAATGGACTGTACTCTACTTTGTGAGAGAGAAAATATGACATTCTTTGCCAGAATTTATGGCAGCCCTGTCAGGTCAGCTGTTGATTCTTCTGATTACCCGCCGCCGCGATATTTTTTTAGCTTTCGTTTCGCTTTGTGTTCTGAGCTGTGTTAAAATGTTGCGATACGTGGTTTATTATGCAAAATCTATCCTGTCATTTTTCTAAATCGATTTGGTTACATTTCAATGCGGTATTGTACATGTGCATCGTTTTGAGATGCCCCGGATGGCTTAAGAGGCGCATTTTGTTATGCGGGAAGCCACTGTATTATTTTCATCAACTTCAGAAGAATCTGTTTCACTTGACGAAAATTCTGCAGAAAGAAACCGATTTCGGGAAGGGTTGTTTTCGTGCGGGGACCAACTGTACTATGTTCAGTAACTTCGAGGAAATCCTGTTTCACATAACGAAAATTTTGTAGAACGAAAAGCGTCAAGGATGTTATTTCTTCCTTGTATGCAGGGACCCACTCTATTTCGTTCTGTGACGTCGAGGAAATCACGTCTCACGTGACGAACATGTTTCATTATAAAACGGAAGGAATTTATCTTCGTTATGCGGGAACCCACTGTATTATGTTCATTAACTTGAAGAAGATCATGTTTCTCGTAGCGAAAATGTTGCAGAACTACAGACTAAAAAAGCATCCAGGAAGTGGTTTCTTTTATTTATCCGGAGGCCGAGTGTATTGTATTCATTAACTTCGGGGAAATCATGCGTCACATGAAAATTTTGCATAACGAAGCGCATCCTTTGTTGTTGTTATACGGGGACTCATAACAGTCAGTTTATTATGTTCAATTGCCTTCAGAAAAATCGTGTTTCACGTGACGAAAATTTTGCAGAACGAAAAGGCATTCAGGAAGGAATTCATTAGTATTATAAATTTCTCATGCAGAAACCTCGCTGCGTTATTTTCATTAACTTATCAGGGGAATCATGCGTAGCATGAAAATTTTGCACAGCAAAGCGCTTCGGGCAAGGGGTTTATTTTTGTTGTACTGGGTTTCATAACGCTGACTATTTACCTGAGGAAAATCATGTTTCACGTAACGAAAATTTTGCAGAACGGAAAGGCATCCAGGAAGGGATTCATAAGTATTATCACTTTCTCATGTAGGAACCCCGCTGTGTTATTTTCATTAACTTCACGGGAATCATGCGTCACGTGAAAAATGTGGAATGGTGGAATAACGTCGTAATTCCATCACTGGTTTACTGTCGTCAAGCCTATCCTGGAACAAACTCGTAAAAAAAAAATTTTCCCGCACTTCACAACTGGACCAACCTCGTACAGCAAAAAAAAATTCCCCAAGTCCGAACATCTCGGGTAATACACAAAGACGAGGTTATTCCTGACGACCATATTCTGCGACGAGTTTAAATCGCGACGAGATTATTCCAGGCTGACGAGGTTGGGCCTGACGACGTTATTATTCCAGCCACCCAAAAATGTTGAACAACGAAGCGCATCCGGGGAAGGAATTTCTCTCTTTTTACGCGGAGACCCATTGTTCTGTACAAGTTATCACGTTCTGTGCTTTATCGTACTGCTCTGCATCTTATTTATTAAGTTTCCGTTTGTTTTTTTTCATCGTGTTCAGGAAATATGTCTGTACTTGGACGAGGAGCGCAACAGTCAGACCGGGGTGTGCGGCAAGTGCAGCGGGCCGTTGCTGGAGCAGGTGCGTGACGACGGCGACGGCAGCAGTTCGAGCACCAACGCGGACGAGCCGTCGCCGCCGGCGTCCAGCAGCAGCCCCAGCAAGCTCAGCCTGTCCACCAGCAAGTACCAAACAAGCAGCAGTAAATCGGCGACCCCGAGTGGAAACACCGGCGGCGGCGGCGGTGGCGGCAAGAAGACCGGCTTCCCGAGAGACAGAGATCCGGTTATTGAAGAAACGCTGCAGCGTCAACGATCGCTGTTCAATGGTGAGTCGGGACTCTTATTTTTATTCTTTTTTTTTTGCAATTGGGGCCTTCTATTGTACTCGTGTGCTCATGAAGCAGGTTACTTGAACCAAGATGTTGGGCCTTCGACGAAAGCCAATTTTAGATTTTTTTTTTCTATTCGTCAAACTTGAATAGATCAATCTGCTATTTTTCAGCCTTCAATACCAGAGGTGCAAACTATTTTAAGATTTAGGCGGGGCATAACCGGGGAAGGTCTGGGTTAATTCTTTGAGACCCTCTCAAGAAATCTCAAGGAGCATCTTGAAAATTGAAGTTACTTGAAAATTAAGCATGGAAATAAAAAGTAATTATGATGCATCGTTGGCTGATTTTTTCTTGATTTTTATCAATGGTAATGAAAATTAGAAAATTTTATTTTTTCTGTGGGGATGCGGGGAATAATTCGGACAATCCATGTGAATGCTTCAATATGCTTCAAAATATTCTATACTGTAGATCCTTCGAGTATTGTGTAAGAAAAAAAATTGATTGCATTTGGAACTTGCACACACCCGACTTTGAGCTCGAAAATGCAACTTAACTTGGAATTCATTCCAGCGGATGGAAAATTCGAGCTTTTTGTTGTAACTGTAAAATCGTGTTACAATGCTGTCGTTGGGACTGGAAAAAATCTTTGTTATAACAAAATAATTCGTTTTAGAGAAATTCGAATACAATTTGGTCGCGGACGCCTGAAAAATGCATATTTGTCTAAAGCAATAATTTGTTATAATCAGATGTGTTTTACCAGTATTCTACTGTATTTTTTCTACGTTTTCTAAACTCAGATTTTACCGTGAAAATAGGTATGATTAAAAACTTGAACGTGTTAAATTTAGTGAACGTGTTTCTTCAAGACTGATGTAAACGGTCAATTGAAGTTCCAAAAGTGTGAAAAGATAAGACCTGGAAAATTAAGCGGAAATAAAAACCGTGCTGAAAAATTAAATACACCAATAAAAGAGACATACGGCAAAACGATTTCATACCATAAATGCAAATGCCACTAACACGTGTAAATATTTTAATATTGTGTGACGTCATCACTCAAAAACCGCTTATAAACCTGCTTCGTTACGGCGAAAATTTCTTGCTTTTTCTTTGTGCATCGCCCACGTTGAAGTCCACATATCCTGGTACCTTTCATTTATCAGAGAGGGTTTATTGAGACATGATTTTTGTGCATAAAAAAAAATTACGAGCTCTTCCCGGTGCATATGTGCATTAAAAGCGTGTTCAAGAACCATCGAGAGCCTCTTTCACAAGAATATTTCTTCCTCAATTTTTAATGAACCCCCCCCCCCCCCGGAGTACTTACTTTTTATGAGGGGATTTTCGGAGGTCATTAAATTTTTGCATATTCTGCAGTAAAAGGGGTCGGAAATTCAGAGAAATGGAAACTTTTTGTCGAAATGAAATCTCTTTTTCTCGTTCCTCTCTTTTATTAACACAATGAAGGGTCGGACCACATTACTAAAAACTTATTAGTAAAATTACTACGTAGAGCTAATAAGACTACGTAAGTATTCTACACTCTTCACGCTCGCCCAACAAGGTAAGGCAAGGACACGGAAGTGATGTGCTTTTTTCAATTCCTATTAAAGAACAAGGGAGACTCATGGAAAAATACGATGCGTCATGATTAAAAATTACTGTGTGTATTATTCATGCCCTTCTTTTCCTGGCATATTTTTGAAAATTTTATGAAACGTATAAACAGAAGTTTTCCACGAAATATAGTTTTAAAAATTTGACATTTATTCCCGCGAGCGTAAAGAATTAGTATAAAACCGGATTTTCTCGAGATTTTAAATTAGTAGAGTAGTACTGTAACAGTTCCAGAACCTGTATTTTTTGTATTTCTTTTCGCTCGATTTTCTCAAACTGAATGCAGGCTCATTTTCCGATGCATTTGTTTCATTTTGAACAAAATAACCTTTTTTATTGAATAATGTTTTTTTTTATCGATTTCCGTTCCGCGACAAAATTGGCGTAACCCCGGTTCAGTCGCTGGAGAACAATTTTGAAATACACTGTACTTATTATACCGCACTTCAAAACTCAGCGAGTGCCTCGGAGTATTTTTTTTCTTTTCTCTCTCTCTTTCTTTTTAAGCTTGGCAGTGATGATGGGCACAACTTTTCATGGCGTCCTGTGGTACTTTTTTATTTATTTAGCTTTATTTAAAAACGACAGCTGCTTGCACATTATAAGAGCAAGGAACTTGGGGCAGCAATCGGAAAGTCCATGGGACAGGAGTTGGCCTACTGTACTCAAAGGGACTCTTACGTGCACAAGGTTCATGGAACACTATACTCTTTTGTTATCGGAGAGTCGTTACTTTTTTTTATTTTCATTGCCACAAGCAGTCATCGGATCTCGAGTTTCCTTGTAATTTTTTTTTAACTCAAGATTTGCATGTCGAATCGTTCGGAAGAAAGGCCCTGCGCTTCGAAATACTGTAATTCTCGCTAAGATGACACAAGAAACGGTTTTCTATGGTAATTCGGAATTTTTCTACAGCTGAACTCCCGATTATCCGCGTTCCTGGTCGGATTTCTGATGATCGAAAGCAACAGATGATTGACGATAAAATAAACATTTGTGTAATAATCATTTGACAATACCGGAGGACTAAAGAAAGCCGATAATTTTTTCAATTGCAAGACTTCTTAGAAGGTCGAGTTATCACGTTAATGGAAAAAAGGCGAATCATAATTTAAAATCATATTTCTGTTTTATTGTCCAAGTTCGTGCGTTTTAACAACAAGGAACGTTTTAGGTAGCATTTGTGAGTCAAATTCAATGGGAGTATTGACAGGAAGGTTTCTGATGATTGTCCTGGTTTCGCACGCTTTTAAATAATACGCAAGACGAATAAAATTTTGTCGGGATGACTGAAAATTGTCCCGACGATTTCCATTTTTTTTCTTAATGGACGAAAAACGAAAGAACATTTTCAGTTTTGGCAGAATTTTTCCCTCTTTCGCTCGCCTTTTTTGGTGTCGCAAGAATATTTTTTTCTCGGGTCAATTGGATTCGCGGTCGGTGAAAGTACTGATTAAAGAGTTTGTGATGGAAATAAAAATCATGCAACATAAAAAGTTTTACCTTTTGAATTTTGTTTTATTTATTTTTTAGAACAAATCCTGACGTACATCAAAACCCTTGAAGAACGTTTGGCCCATGGAACGAATAAGCGTGACGGCAGAACATCTGCGACGGATCACCTCCAACACCAGCAAGTGCAGGCGAATCGCGATTATCTGAGATCCATCAGCCTGGGGATGGACGCTAATTGCGACTTTGTAAGTGAACTTATCTTTTATCGTATATTCTCATCAAGATGTGTGCGGTATTCCCCCGACTTTCCTTTTCCTTGTTTTTTTGCTTTGAGCCGAGTTTGGCCGTACTGCACATAAAATACTCAAGAAAGTTCCCAGTGGTGCTCTCTGACTCTTTGCTTTCTACTGACCCTATTCACACAACAACAACAACAAATTAATGCGGATGCAGTTTTACGCTTTTCCGGGGAAAAGTTTTGAGAAAGTTCGGTGTGAAGGAATGAGTCCGAATAATTACTCTGTTTTTATTAGGAAATCTTAAGAGGATTTGAATAAAAGCACAGTCCATTAAACACTTTAAACGACGTCAACCACGTGAGTGAGAAGAAAGAAAAAATTTTGGGTGAGTGAATAAAGTTGTTTTTACAAGCCATTTAAAATAAGCAGCTACATTGGTACCTGCAAATTATCAAGTTTTTTTTTCTTTGAATGCTTGAGCTTGTTGAAAATTCAAAGTAATGCTTGAACGTGTCAATTATTGACATCAAGGCGGAGTTTCTTGTTTCTCACTTCAATGTTGATGATCAACCAATGGGATGTGAGAAGAACGAGTTTTATTCAGCTTCCGGTTTTTAGATACAGGATTAGAAATTTTATCAATACACAATATATTGTAATTTTGGTTAAGGCGTATTCAAGTTGATCTTGTTTCCGTTGAAATTCAGGAACTATTTTGTTGCGTCGATAAAATTTCTGGATCATGACAATTGCGTGAAGTTTATTGTTTGGTCCTGCTATAGTCCTTTTTTTTCATGCTGAAATGCTTATAACATTATCGAGTGAGGATTTTTTTAAAAATTAATTTGATCAGATTTCTAAGCGAATATGCAGTATTTTGTAAAATATTTGGACCCGAGTCTTCTTATTGATCTCGAAATTCATTCAACAATTTTCAAGCAAGAAAATTTTTAAACGTTTGATCAGGTTTTTAAGCAAGTATATTTTTTTTTAATATTTGGACATGAGTCTTCTTATTGGCCTCGCAGTTGTTCGCGGGATTCTTGCTCAGAAACGACAAGTTCATTTTAAATTTACTGGAAAATGTTTTGTCTTGTGTCTTCGTTAAAACTGCTATTTATCTTGTTCAACTTCGATACAATTGCAATAACACGTGTCAATTGCACTGTATCTCTCAGTACCGTAAAAGTTCGCTAAAATTACTTCTAATTCGAAGGTTGCCAGAAAACGTCAAGTTACTTGACCCGCAGGGTTGCAAGTGGGGAAATCGTTCGCAATACTGTATAACCAAGGCTTCATTTTTCATTAATCGTGTTAACTTGAAAACTCGGCCAAATAATGAAAACTGAATGTAAACTTCATTTCACTGTCAAACCTTTCGACGCCTATTGTGTCACCGACAAGGTTTTCCTCGTGGTCAACATATTCAACTCGATCGTAACGTAGAAAATATCGACTTCTTTCATTTTCGTACTCTCAGTAGCATTATCTCATTGGAAAGCACGTCACTTTTCTGTCTCGTAAAACTTGTCAAAGACGGTTTTGTAATAAGATGTGAAAATCACCTTTATAAAATTTTTCGTTTATTTCATTTTTCAGTTGGGACCTGGAAGCACGGGCACAGGGTCGGACATAGAGTTCGTCGATGGTGACTCCGAGTGCACGTTTCCGTTGTCCCGNAAACTTATTTTCGTGTCAGGTAATTTGTGAAATTTGCTGCAGTTGGTGCACTCACTCTTCTTTCTTTTTTAAAACCCACTCACTTATTTCAACAAAAATGTTCGGTAAATTTTATTCGTCGATGTAATGTACCTGCAAATTATCAAGTTTTTTTTCTTTGAATGCTTGAGCGTGTTGAAAATTCAAAGTGATGCTTGAACGTGTCAATTATTGACATCAAGGCGGAGTTTCTTGTTTCTCACTTCAATGTTGATGATCAACCAATGGGATGTGGGAAGAACGAGTTTTATTCAGCTTCCGGTTTTTAGATAAGGGCAGGATTAGAAATTGTATCAATACACAATATATTGTAATTTTGGTTAAGGCGTATTCAAGTTGATCTTGTTTCCGTTGAAATTCAGGAGCTATTTTGTTGCGTCGATAAAATTTCTGGATCATGACAATTGCGTGAAGTTTATTGTTTGGTCCTGCTATAGTCCTTTTTTTTCATGCTGAAATGCTTATAACATTATCGAGTGAGGATTTTTTTTAAAATTAATTTAATCAGATTTCTAAGCGAATATGCAGTATTTTGTAAAATATTTGGACCCGAGTCTTATTGATCTCGAAATTCATTGAACAATTTTCAAGCAAGAACATTTTTAAACGTTTGATCAGGTTTTTAAGCAAGTATATTTTTTTTTAATATTTGGACACGAGTCTTCTTATTGGCCTCGCAGTTGTTCACGAGATTCTTGCTCAGAACGACAAGTTCATTTTAAATTTACTCGAAAATGTTTTGCCTCGTGTCTTCGTTAAAACTCCTATTTATCTTGTTCAACTTCGATACAATTGCAATAACACGTGTCAATTGCACTGTATCTCTCAGTACCGTAAAAGTTCGCTAAAATTACTTATAATTCGAAGGTTGCCAGAAAACGTCAAGTTACTTGACACGCAGGGTTGCAAGTGGGGAAATCGTTCGCAATACCGTATAACCAAGGCTTCATTTTTCATTAATCGTGTTGGATTCTAACTTGAAAACTCGGCCAAATAATGAAAACTGAATGTAAACTTCATTTCACTGTCAAACCTTTCGACGCCTATTGTGTCACCGACAAGGTTTTCCTCGTGGTCAACATATTCAACTCGATCGTAACGTAGAAAATATCGACTTCTTTCATTTTCGTACTCTCAGTAGCATTATCTCATTGGAAAGCACGTCACTTTTCTGTCTCGTAAAACTTGTCAAAGACGGTTTTGGAATAATATGTGAACATCACCTTTATACAATTTTTCGTTTATTTCATTTTTCAGTTGGGACCTGGAAGCACGGGCACAGGGTCGGACATAGAGTTCGTCGATGGTGACTCCGAGTGCACGTTTCCGTTGTCCCGCCCGGAAGCCGTGGTGAAGGCTATGCGAGTGCTGGAAGTGCACAAGCAGTTAGAAAAGGAAGATCCTTGCGGGTCTGAGTCCCCTCAATGTTCTGCAAACACTGCTGCAAATGCTGGGAGTTCATCAACTGGTTCCAGCAGTGTCCACGAGTCCATCAGCAAAGACCACCAGCAGCAGAAGTTGGGCGACGAGGAGAAAGCCCTGCTGCGAGAAATGTGCAACGTAAGAGCACCATTTTCTCACACCTATGTTTATACATACGCTCCTTATGACGAAGATGGCGAAAACAAACGATTAGTCGAGGAGAATTTGAAATTTTAGAAAGCAAATTGAAGTTTTGTCATCAAGTAAGACAAATGCTATAATGCCGTGAACAACAAGAAAAAAATAATATTCAGCTGGGAAATGTTACCAATACAAGTTGAACCTCTTCAAGGGACCAGTAAAATTTTGAATTCAGGAAAAACAAGCCTTTTTGTTGCGGGAAATAAAAACGAATTACAGGAAATTTCAATTGGTGATATTCTGGGCCTTAAATAGCTTCTGAAATCATTTGACAGGATGCTGAACTTGGAGACAAGGCTTTATTTGCCCAATTAATCTTTCACTTCTTTTCAAAATTAATGAAGTTACATTTTCAGTGCTTTTTTCTTTCCTGTGTCAATAAAATGATAGTCAGAAGGTCAGAAGGACTCAAGAAAATTCGAGTTATGTTGGAGATTTGAGGGGGGAAGCCCTTGAGTTTTATGGAGATTTTTAATACATTGTTTCAAAGGGAACTCAGACATGAACTTGAAATAAATTTGACTTGGGCAGCAGGTTGGAATTATTGAGGTTTTAACTTCACCTCTTGAAGAACCCAAAATTTTATTTGGATGGCTATTGTGTGAGGAGCGACACCTACGGCCGAGATTTATGGAACGCAGTAGAATTTTTGGAATTGACTCGATGACATCATAGCCGAACACGAGCACAAGAAAAGTTCAGTTAGATCTGATTTTGCTCCCATATACTGTACTGTAGCTACAGCTTAGCGTATATATGGTGCTTCAGGGACTTTTTTGAATTATGAAAATGAACAATTATTTTTCTGCTAATTTCAGATGGTTTGGAGGAAGCTTGAAGAAGCTCCGCAGAGACAAGCCGTGGATTCAGTATGAAACTTGCCTTATTATATTGCCAGCCATGAAAACGGACCATTTTAGGCGTTTAATCTGAAAATGAAATGAAGTGAAGATTGGAGGCGTTGAAATTGAAAGGTCGCCGCTCCTTGTCTGCCATATGGACACAAAGTGCATCCGCTTTTGTCCTCTGAACTGATTCGTAAATGATTGATAAATGATGATTCATGTAAAAGACGATGCCATATTTTAGTCGTGTTCTGTTTTTTTTCCTGGTCTTGGATTTATTTTTCTTGCCTTCTTGTTTCGTCGGGGAATCTCATATTTTGACGGAGAGCAAGAATGTTCAATTCTGCAAGCGGGGTGATCATTGCTAAATCCGCATCCATGGTGAAATCCGCTGTTTTTCGCACCTACCTTGGGATGTTTTTTATTTCTCTCTGCATGTTGCGAAATTTTGCGCGAAAATCGCGCTCCAAGTCCGTCCGTTATTGCTTGTGATTGTAACCGGTTTCGAAATCCTGCTGCCTTCATCCGTGGCTGTTCGTCGGCTCAGGGGAAAGGCAGATTTCTTCAGTGCTGGTTGTTCGAGCTGCAAAATTATTTTATTGAAACTTCAAAACAAAAACAAAAAAACAAATCGTAGCTGATGGACTGATCATGGGAATATATGAATTTATTTTCCTTTTATTTCGTGTTGAATTATTTCGTGTCATTTTCGTTCAATCGCATCCGAATTATTCCTTTCTTATTTACAGCCTTGAAGAAAAAAAATATTTTACAAGATTTGCTTAGTGCAGGTAATTACTGTATTACAAAATATCGCACATTTTCTGAAAAAGCTTTTCTTGTAAATGATGCTGAGCGTGTTTCTAATTTACTTCTCAAATTTTTTTCTTTCATTTTATGGAATCCTCATTAACTGCAGAGGGTCAACATTGCTGCATATTCCGCCAGTTCTATTGGATCATCATAAATAACTATTCATTATTTCACGAAAGAGAATTTTATCGATTTAAACATACAAATAGATTAGCAGAACTCAGTCTTCTTTGTCGTCATTCTTATTAGTGGTTTGTTCATTTACGTTTGGAATGCTTTGAAAATTGTTAGCGTCAGTTTAAAATTTGATGGCGTTATTCTCTTTCAGCAGCAAATACTGTACTGTTTATACTGTGCAGTAGATATTTTGTGTGGGAATCCACAGTAGAGCATTCATTCTTCTTGCTAAATGCGCCATGATGAACAGAACATTTCAGGAATGTCACCCTGCACAATGCAGCACTTCCGCATAAGGTGATGAAAGTTGCAGGACATGCATAATTAACAGCCATGAAGTACAGTGCATAAAGGAAAAAAAGTTTCTCCAGTGAATTTGATAAAATTGCTGCTACCGTATTATTCGGGATCTAGATTTTTTTTTAGTTGAAATTTTGTGGGAAATACCTGAAAGTCCATAGTAAAAAATGTGCAACAGGTGTATGGTGTATAAAGTATAATTTATTATTGCATGTCTTGCATAATGACCCAAATTGTGCTGTCCATACTGTAGTAGTGTAGTGTATACAACTCTGTAAAAATGTTAGAAGCGACATCTACAATAAGAAATGTTAAACGATCGTTGCGTTTGCGGTATGACAGCTGAGGGTCAGAGTTTCCAGTCATGTTCGTGGTCGCCTGTAGCGTTAGGTGTAAACTTTTCCGGTAGAGGTTGTGTGAGGATTGAATTGTAAGCTGAATTTAATCTGAGGAACTTCTTTCATTTTTACTTATCCGTCTTTTCGTTGTGATGAGAGTGGGAATTTGTTCGTTGGATTGAAGTGACAGTGATGATGGAAGTATTTTTGAACGGCTGATTTCATTTTAAAGATGCCCGTAGGGAAAGTAAGATTGCTTTTGCTCTGAAATTCCCCGTTATTTGTTAAACTTCATCGAGCCGTGAACTGATCATCCTTGTGCATGGCCAGTTTAATGGGTTCTGAAATACCCAAAGCCATAAAATTTACTGCGAGCTATGACTGGACAGACATTACTAAGGACTTCTGGGAGTCTGCAAAAGGTGAGTTCTTAAACTTCATTTCTGGCATGCCGCAGTTTTCCAACTAATCGAGACATTCTCATCCAGAACTCTCGTTGGGAGAGCTTATTCACGATGAAAACTTCGGTCTGTTCGAGGCGATGTCCGCCATCGAGATGATGGATCCGAAAATGGATGCAGGAATGCTTTGTAATCGTGCCAGTAAAGACCGAGCTCTATCGTATGAAGAGGCCGTAAAGGTTGGTATATCACCGTATTTTGCAAGTACTGTGGAGGGTAAAGGTATTGATTGAGAATCCCTCCCAACAGCGAAACAAAATCAAACTGACGGAACTCACCCCGAGCGAGTGCATAGGAATTATTGATGGAACTTTTGCCTGCCTTGTGACATGGCTAGAAGGGCATTCTCTGGCTCAAACCGTTTTTACCAACTTGTACCTCCATCGTCCATTTGAAACGTCGGATGTGGTTATGAGAGGATTTTCCTTGACAATCCTGAAGTTGATCGATTTGCTCATCAACTTCGTCACGAGGCAAGTACCTATGTGGATTTTCGTTTGTTCATTTCTAGCTGAGACTTCCCCTTTTTTCCTTACAGGGCTTCCGTGTTCGAAGAAGAAGATTTTCAAGCGATGACCTACGGTTTTGGTCTGTGTAATGAAATTCCAATCCACAAAGCATCCCTTTTCTTGAAAGATGCCGAAGACTTCGTTGGTAAAGCGAAAGGAGATCGCGCTTCGGAGGACTTAAATGAGATTCGACTCCTGGATGCCTTGGCTGCTCGACTGCGTTTTACTCGTATTTTCTATCAAGTATTCGTTGCCCTTGGAAAGCGGGAGTGCTCTGGCCTCTCGCAAGCCATCAAAGCATCTGCACTGTGTGCGGATATTGGTCAGAGTCTGAAAGATTCTATATGTCTAGGTTCTCAACCTGAGACCAATCAAAGTTTTCCTGAAAGTCGAGGTAAACAAGTTTTTTTCGTCATCCCCATTTTAAATGCCAACCGCAATGACGCGCTGTTCACTTCACGTCTCAGTACATTTTGTTAGCAACATTCATCTAAAAAGTTGGGCATCATGTTGGACATCAAGATATTGAGGTTTAGCATACTATTTGTCACGTTCTCGAATGTTGTCGTAAAATTATTTTTTTTTTCTTCATCGCTCGAAGCGTTGCGCACTGAAGGGGAGGTTTCTGTCAAAAGATGACGGATCATTTTAATTGATAATTTTGGAATATCGTTTCCAGTTGATTACCCGACAGTCATGGGATTTGAACCACTAGTCAATCAGCGACTGTTGCCCCCGACTTTCCCGCGTTTTACCAGAATAGTGCCTCGTGACGTAGCGTATGATCGACTCACGTCGCTGATGAATCGACTGAAGACAATATCTGGTGTGTCCCCAAATTCTTCTTTTCCTGCTTCCTTGGTAAGTTGTGTTTTTCTTACTCCAGACTTTTTTGAAGCTTTAATTTATTCTTTTTTCTTTAAAGGATTTCATATCGGAATTTAGTGCTCAGAGTCCGTGCGTTGTCAGCAGATCCGTGATGAAGTTGACGTTTTTGCCGCAAGGAACTGAGCTCTTCGGGCTTCATCAATTGACCGAAGTTTTGCGCGATGCCTGTCGAGATTTTATCTCGCCTCCGATTTTGACGAACAAAGCTTTCTCACAGGCCCATCCTGAGGTAATCGCGAGTTTAATCATACGTATAGGACTCTTCAGTTTTATTGCTTAGGTTATTGAGAAGAATCCTTAAATTCGATCACTTCGATTGAAATTGAAGATTTACAGAGATTCGAATACATATGCGAAGTGATGGTATTGGAAACCCTAAGTTAAGTAAGCCCAGCAGGGTGGTGTTGAATGCCAGTGAATAATTATCAAGTTAAATTATACGTTCTTCGAGAATTGCATTATTTTCTGTTACAGTTCTGAGGAGAATAAATCTTATTTGGAGAACACACTTTTCGTTTCCATAATATGAGGTAGTCTGACGATTACATTCTCAAAATCTTGCATGTGACATTTTCTTTCTGACGCATTCTAAGGTTTACGTTGAAGTTCTGTGTTGAGGTTTCATTCGATTAAAATCAACGAAGAGTTCATGAAAATGATCAGGTTTCATCCTCATGCAATAAAAATGTATTGGTGAAACCTATCGTGTTTTTATGCTCTGAGAATGGAATTTATTGTGCAAAGCTGTTTGAAATGATACCAAAAGACGACTTACTTTTTTTTTTTTTTTTTCATCAGGTCTATTTTAATAATATTGTAGTACTTGACTGTAATTAATTGCGGTTTTCATTTCTTTTTTCTCGTTAGACCCGGGAATCAGTGAACACGTTCTTCTGCGTATGTTCTCGGCCATTCACGTTTCTCATTCAAGCCTTGAGTCATAATCGAGCCCGATTACGAGATAGACTGGGCCACCTGTTGGAAGACTTTGCTGCGTTGCAAGACGAAGCCGACAGAGTTGACCAGCTCTTGAACTCTTTGTGGAACCAGACTTATGGCGATCAAACGCCCGGCGGTTCACACACTCATTTGGCTTGTCTTGGGACGTGGATTCTACATCATACGTTGAAGATCATGGTTACGTTTCTCCTGACTGGATTCGAATTGGAGTTGTACTCGGTCCACGAATACCATTACATATTCTGGTGAGTAGAATGCGGTTACAATCTTGCACGTGCGAAGTCCGACTGCCCAGTATGTTCAGATACAGTATTTGAAGTACTTGGACATTTTTGGCTCTATTCCAGGTACTTGCACGAATTCTTATATGGATGGGTGGTGTCGGCGTTCACGCGTGCAGAAATACTTGTGATGGAGCAGGACAAGTTTTTGGAAAAGCAAATTTTGCAGAATCAGAAAGGCAAAAGTGGAAAGAAGTCTTCGAAATCGAAAAGGAGACGTACGAAGCCGTATGAAAAGGAAATCCATTTTAACCAGGCCTTACAGGACTTGTGTGGGGGCTATTACAAGGTTTGTATGACTGGGTTACTTGTTTTTTTCTCTCTCAAATGGTGTTCTGTCAATCAGGAGGTTAATCGGAAAAAAAATTCGATATTTATAAATGCTTCTAAGCCCTTATTCCCCGGGTTTGCAATGCAACTTCGATTTTTTTCTTCTATTATATAGAATGAAGAAAATTTCATTTCTTTAGGTAATGAAAGGACTGAAACTTGAAGGAAAAATAGACCAACCCTTCGACGAGTTCGACAGTGAAAAAGTACGATACGAGCATCGTTTTGGTCCTTTTGCGGCTGTGACGACGCCCCCCGTTGTGTCTTACGAACAGTTCATCCATATGACCTCGATACTGAATGCGCAGGGTGAAAAACCTACCGCAAGAGAGCTTTACATGGATGCGTCGCGATTTTTTGGCCAAGCCAAGACAATACTCGAGTCATTGCAAGGCTTCAAATCTGAACAGGTATATTATTTTTTAGAAATATTTTTATTACTTCATTAATGCGAGTGTTATGTTGCATATTTTCTTGAATTGTACAATACTGACATCGTAGTGATCCGCCAAAAATATTTTAAATTTTATTCATTACCCTTACAAAGAAGCGTTTTTATGAACTTGTCTTATATACTCCGCGCGTGTAGCATTTTGATATTTGAATTGCTGCAGTACTCAGCATTTGTGAGCCATGTTAGATTTAAATTCGTTTCAATGGAAGGAATTTTTTGTCCTCTCGCCAGGTGATGAGTTTGGTTCAAGTGGCGAAGACAAACTTCGTGGTTTCTAAACTGTTGGCGAATGGACATCAGAAGGACTCGTCGTCGCCAATTTTGTTTGATTTCTCGCTTCATTCTCACTTTCCCGTGATGAAATTTTCGTAGATCGAAAGAAGGCGTAGGCTAGCTTTTTGTTTTTTTAATGCTTGTCTCGATCCGGCAACAGGCTGTGCGATTTCTCCCGCATCCGTTGAGAAGGACGTTGAGTCAGTCAGTACAGGGTTGTGTTCAAAAATTTTTTGGGGGACGTTGTGGTGAGATTCTTCTTTCGTTTTCCCTCTTAACCGGCAAGATGTTACCGCTATAATCATCGTCTTGTTTCCTGTCTTTCCGTTATTCCCTTCAAGGTTCTGTGTTTTCCGAACGTTGTTTAGACGAAGTTCTCACATCGAGAAGTTGACCTGCTTAATTTTAGGTGACCGATTAGCAAAAGTTATCGATGTTCAGAAAGGTTTTTTTTAGAAATGCCGAGATGCGCAAATGGAGCAGGTTTTTCTTCAGTTGATGACAACTTTTCTGGTTTATGTTGCAGATTTACCTGTTACTCTTGAAGAACCTTATTCCGTTTTCGGATTCTCCACGTGTAGGCTTTTTTTTTTTTTTTTTTTTTTTTTTTTGTTTTTTTTTTTTNTTTTTTTTTTTTTTTTTTTTTTTTTTTTTTTTTTTTTTTTGTGGAAAGGTGCTGCTGGTGAACGCGCGTTTTCCTTGTGTCTTACTTCTAGAGGCTTCCTGGAAAATTATATTTGTATTATTGGCTTTGAAAAGGAGCCACGTGTGCCCAAGGATGTCATTACTCCTAACAAAAAAGAACAGAGTGCTATTCTTGAACACCTTTTGTGCTGTATCGTTCGATTTCGAATAAGCTCACACGAAGCAGATTATGAAGATTCATGTGTAGAGGTAAAATTTAAATTCTTGGTCCAGTTCGTTTCGCTGCTTCGAAACCGTGTTTCGGCTTTGAAAGCGACAATTTTAGATGAAATCTATCTTTGATACGGCATGTATTCGTCCTGCCAAATTTTAATACTTTTCGGTCGCGTAACGGTGTCTCTTCTTATAATACTTAATCGTAGTGAACGCGGAATAAAGCGACATTTTTTTGCTGCCTCGTTCCCCCTCTGATAAGACGCGCGGGAATTTTTTTAGTGATGAAACAGCTGAACTCGAGCGTGAATGAAATGAGACTTCAGAAGAGGGAAGGGTGATTTTGTGCTTTTTCATATTTTTCGCTTTTTGGCCTTTCCCTTGAAATGACTAGCTTTTATAGGAAGTTTATTATAAAATGGGAAAGCCCGGCAAATCTCGGGTCAAATTTAAGCGTGACGACGCGGCTCCGCCGCGAGTCGAGGTGCCGAAAAGAAGCGCGAAGGCGGTAGAAGTCGCGTCCTCTGACGAGGAGGATACGGACGATGTTACCGGTATTAATTTTGTTCCTTGTGCCGTTTGGGTACCTCAAGGAGTATCCAAGAGAAACCCTGAAAAGGTAGAAAACATGCATACTTTGAAATGTTTCTTCTTGTGTGAAATGGTTCATTTTGCTTTCTTCTTTTTTTAGATTGAAATCACGAAAGAAGAGCTCAAGCGCATCATTGATGAAACCCGGAAAAATTTGAAGTGAGCACTATGTTTTTAGGAAAGTTCTTTATTATGATATTCGAAAATCTCTGCAAGTTGAATGGACGATGTTTCAAGATATCATTTGTCTAATAAAGTAAAAACACAAGAAGTACTCTTGCTAAATAGCTCCGTTGTGTCTGATAACGATTTAGTTTGGTCATTTTGAAAATTCCGAGACTTTTCGGAAGAATTCTGTTTATAACGTAAAAATAACCGAAATACGTTGAATTTTTAGCGCTCCGTGATAGTTAATATTATTTTACGTCGCTATCCTATGCTTGAATAGTTGCCATTTTTTGGGACACACTCAACTTTTCTTGTACCGAAAATTTAATGTTAATTACATTATAATCCTTCCCTACTGTGTTGCATTATCTTGTTTGCCTGTATTTCTTTTAGAGAACTGGAGGAAGAAGAGCGAGAAGAATCCTCTGAAGCGCAAATGGATGAGAATTCTGCTGGCGATGATGAAAATATTGAATCGAAGTACGGGTTCGATGATTATGATGGTTTGTGAAATTTTTGTTGTTCGCTTCATTTTTGAACAGTAAAAAAATCATTGAGGTGAGAAGCTACATATGAGATTTTTTTTCAGATGACAACGTGGACGACATGGGTTTTGCTGCCGCAACAACTTACGGGGATAATGCGGAAGATCCACTTTTAAAATCTGCGCCGGTTGGAAACGATTCCGATAGTGAAGAAGAAGATTTCGAGATTAAACCGAAGGATAACTTGATTGTCACAGGGCACTTCGAAGACCATTGCAGTAACTTGGAAATTTACGGTGAGCTAATTCTGCCGAACGGTATTATAATGAGTTCGAAATTTATTCGCTTAATTGAGAGTAATTCTTGCAGTGTATAATGCGGAAGATGCAAGTTTGTTTGTGCATCACGACCTGTTGCTTCCGTCGTGTCCATTGGCTCTGGAATGGATTGATGCTGGAATTTCTGGAGGAAAAGGTAGCGAGGAATTCCATTTTTCTCATACCTTTGTTTGTTGCATTAATTATGTATGCTTGCGTGAAATTTTGTATCAGGAAACCTGGTAGCAGTAGGTGCTTTAGATCCCGTTATTCAAGTATGGGACTTGGACGTCATTAACTGCCTAGAACCATGTTGCACTCTTGGGGAGAGAGGTTCCAAATTGAAGAAGAAGAAGAAATCTTCTCAGATCTTGGGTCATACTGATGCAGTTCTGGACCTATCGTGGAACAAGCTCAACAAGTTAGTACAATATTGCTGCGATCTGACCAGATAATCATTCTGACATCCCCATGAAGGATTGATCGTTCAGATTTAATAAATTAAAAGATTTTCCCATTACTAAAATTTGATTCTTTTGTTGGAAAATGTTCGTAGTTCCGTTGAATTTTTAGAAATAGTGAACGGCAATATTTTCGAAGAAAGTGTATTATTGATTTTTTGTGATCATGCAAGTGTTCTTAGATTCGCGTGATGTGTCCAAATCAATGCGTAATTGAAACAGTCGAGGTTTTCTGATGTAATTTAGCATTAATGAAGCTCAACTTCATAACTATTATATGCAAATTTTCTAGGGCTTATTTTATGGAGCCATTTCCTTATTTAATTCAGTATTCTTTTCTTTTTCGATGGGTGGTGGAAGGAAATAATCCTTGGTTCACGTTTTGAAAGCGAATCAAGGACGCAGGGTTTCCAATGGATTATATTTCGTATTGTTTGTGAGCGGATCCAGAAACATGATCAACTCATTTTCCAGACAGACGTTGGCCAGCGGATCCGTTGACCAAACAGCCATTCTATGGGACTTTCAGCAAGCCAAACCTTCCCGTCATTTGCGAGACTTCGAGGAAAAAGTGCAATGCGTTGTTTGGCACCAATCTGAAGTTCATTCATTGCTGACGGCATGTGCCGATGGGTGAGTTCAATTTACTCTCTTCATGCGCAAAAATGACTCGTCGAGTATAGATTATTCTAAAGCTGCTCAAGAGATCAACGAAGAAGCTCTCAGATATTATTTTGTTTCTATGATAGAAATGTATCGATTATGCATCTCATTTTCCGAGTAAAGTTATGGGAAAGTTTTGATCGGGATTCCCAAATCTTCCAGGAAAGCGCGTTTGTTCGACGCTCGTGCCGAATCAACGGCGGCAAATACTTGGAATTGCAAAGCAAGTGTGGACCGCGTTATTTGGGATCCGACAAATCCGACGCGTTTTATTGTAAGTTCTGATGCGAATTTCGATAATTGTACGCGTGACCTCGAAAAACTCGAGTTAAACCCCTCATCAGCCATGAAAAGCGGATTGCGTTGATGTTTTTGAATTTCGTATGTTTTTTATGCTTATTTAGTTTTTTCAAGATTTGTGAATTTCTGAAGGTGCTTAGACCCTGACTGGATGTACAGTACTTTACGATGACTCGAAGTAAGATGATCTTCTGGTTTCTGTTTTGTAGGCGGGACGAGAGGACGGGACAATTTCTTGTTTTGATGTCCGTCAGAAGAAGCCCCTGTGGCGTTTTCACGCCACCGCCGATAAATTCGCAGGTGATTCATGCATTCATTGAAGGAATTCCTGTCTGAATTCCTGAAGTTGAACTTCCTTCTTTCCTTATCAAAGATCGCAATAAAAAATTCTGTTCTAACCGAATGTCTCCTGTAGAAGTACATTTAAAGTATTAATTCATGTGTGAACTACTCCTGTGCATTTGATAAAAATTGAAAACATGCCTAATATTTTTCAAATTTATTTTGACTGTTACTGTTCAGTACAGTACTTCATTTGTATTTGATGTTGGGCATATACAGTATACTAGTATAGTACAATGCAGTATTATTATGTATCACATATTTATTTCGTAGATAAAGGTAATGACTTGTCCCGCGTTTCATAAATACACAATTGAATCCCTGAAACTGAATAATTCAGTCAATTTTTTTTTTAGATTTGGCGATGAGTGATTCGTGTCCTGGTTGTCTCGTGACTGGCTCCGAAGAGGGAGAAATTCAAATTTGGGACGCGGAGAAATTATGTCCGGAAACCGGGACACCGGTATTCATTGGACATCACGACATGAATGTAGGGAAAATTATGTTCTTGAGATTCTGCCCCGACGAGCCCTTCGTAGTGTGTGCTGGCGGAGATTCCAAGTGTAACTCGTTTAACGTTTGGGATCTTCGGAACACCGTCGGAGGTAAGTCTTTGTTCCTTTGTCTGTTAAAAATTATGTTCAGCGGCTCCTTTGATATTTTATGTGTGTTCCCAATTTTCTATGTTCGGCATATAGCTTAAAATAAATAAGATTGCAAATTAAAATGAACCCCGCTCCCCTTTTGTAATTCCTGAGAAGTGGGAACTCGGAGCAGGAATTGCATAACTGTCTTTCATAAACTGTACTGTACAGTGAAAGGATGCTAGGCAATTCCACAGTTACTTGAAAAATCGAGCATTCATGGTAGATGGCTGAAAAATCGTATACTGAAGAGATAACTGAAATACGTCGGTCGATGACGCATTGAAGTGGCATCTTCAGTAATTTTACATCAGATTTGCTTGGAATGACTGTCATCTGTCTGGATTGTTGATACGATTCAAGTGAAGAATAAAATTGATTCCTCTTGTGTCATTCAATTTCAAGAATCACCTATTTTACCTCTTGAATGATGCGAATGAACCACTTCTTTATCACGTTTGATAACAATGACCGTTGATTTTTATTCGCAGTCGTCCAACGATTCGGAGACAGAATAAGCGGTTCCCACGCTGTGGAAAAAACCGAACCGATGGAGGAGGATTCGTGATTGTAACGATTTAATTCGTCGAATAAATTGACGAACCTCACATCGCTTTCTTCAAATACCGACTGATAGCCCGTGTGACATTTTGTTATTACATTGACGGTTGATTGATTTTTTATGCTTATTCGTGAGGGAGTGTGTTTCAAAAACCGTTTCATCTTTTTCCTCGCGCGACGCGAGCAGATAAAAACGGATCGAAGTAGTGAAGCGCTAGACGCTATCGGAGAAAGTTCGGATGAAAAAACCTAAAAAATGTCGTTAATATTAAGTATATCCAAGACGTTTAATCATTGGCCAGAGCAACGTTCATCGCCAAATCGCGGTGATTACGTGTAAGTATCATTTTTCGTATTATGTATTCAAGTACTGTATTATCTCACATTTTTTCGTGATTCCAAAATCACTATGCATGCCTCGCGTTCCTTTTAATATTCATTATCTTTAAGATCTGCAACTTTGACGTTTCAAACTTTCCTACAGTGTTTGGATTTGAACTCGCTTTTCCTTCCATTCCCTTTGACGTGCTTTGTTGTTCATAAAAAAAATTCCTGACTTAACACATTGATTAGTTTCCTGGATTTACGTAAATAGATATACCGTAATTTTTAAATTTTCCATCTTTTTCACGCGAACTCTTCGAGTACGCTTTGTTCTTCGAGGTTCGACTGCTGTTGTTGTTTTTGCAGGAGGGATTTAAACATGCGAGGATTGACGGAAGTTGCGTCTACCGCTGAAAAAATGGTTCCCCCCGTGTTCTCGATTTGTCCCGGTGGTCCCGGGCCTCTGTGGTGCTCCTGATGCCCCCCATACCGCCAATGTTGTTCAACTGCGCTTCAGCAGTTGCACAGGGGGCAGCGGTGTGGGGTCCCTCAAAGAGCCTTCTGTGGTGGTACGTTACATCTGTTTCAACAGTTGAATTTTGGACGCACGTGACCACTGGACGATATCCATTAGAAACCTTGAATATTGTTAGATTTAAGGTTGGATCATCTTGAAAGAGTCTTCTGCATTAATTATAGTGGACACGTCTGAGTTCCCTACTTTTGAGTTCAACTCGTTTGAAATGAAATACTGTATGAGTTTTGATAGCCATGCCAGAGCACAATTCTTGATATCTAATGCTGTAATTTTTGTCTATCTCAAGAACTTTCTAGGTTGACCTGTAGATATATCATAATCCGTAGGCTTTAAATTGAATGATGCAGCGTAATTTGATTAAATATGTTCTAATGAAATTTTAATTGAAGAAATTTACCAAAATTTAGGCAATATTTGTGTAACAGCGAACATGTTAAACGTCAGGTGTTGGATTGGAAATCTAAAAATTCTAAATAATGCAGAAGCTGAGTTATGACCGTAGTATATTTTCCAATCGTCATTTAATTACTTTTGACTTCCTGAAGTGTCGTTTATCAAGCTTGATAAGTTGATCGGAGTGGGAGTAATGACTGATTGGTATGTTCGATTCGCAGACAAAAGATTTGTCCTATTTGCTACAATGTTGCGAAGTGGCTGATGTCCATTCGCAAGCCCTAAGGATCAACTACGAGCTTAGCCTGAGTGCGACGACAAGCGCCGTGTGGGAGACTGTTTATCGACAGAAGCGTCTATATGTCGCTCTCCAAACATCGAATGGCCATCTCCCAATGGCTTCCAAACAAGGGTGTGTATGTAGAATAGTTTGAAGCTGAACTCTTTGATGATGTAGCGGTATTTAAATTCTTTTCCATTTACCCGTTCATTCAATGACATCGTCAGTGAATTTTTTTCACCTTTATTTTCCTTTTTGCTCAGGTTCGTCACAATGCTGGAATTTGCGGAAGAGGAACTTGGCTGTTCAGAGATCATCGTCTGCATTCCGAAAGCGAATGCAGAAAGAGGTAAGCGGATATTTCTTCTGTTTCATTAGACCAAAGGCGAGAAGAAAAAAACAACGCTTTTTGAAACCAAATAATGATTTTTTTCACCGTATGACGAATGTAAACATTCACGTTTTCAACTTCATGCTAATTTGATTAATGATTTCCTTTTTTTCAGCGGCGTTGATGAAAACCTTCATGTTCCTTGGATTCTCAGTTTTGCCACCGAGCCACGAGTTCGTCGCACCATCGACCGACAAAATCTTCATGTGCTACTCTTTTGATTAAATCAAGAGCACGAGTGTAGATAGGAGCCAAACGAAGGACCCGTCGAACTTAGAGCCAATAATTGTTTGATCATAAAATTGAGGAATCCTTCAAGTTCGTAATTATGACGCCTCCGGGAGGTTAGAACGTATTCAGAAATGCGTACTTTCAGAATCGCCTGTGGGTTGATGTCCAGCGAGCGTGATTGTTTCATTTCTCAGTTTGGTCGAGCGTTTGCTGGTGGGGAGAATTAAATGATAGGGTTCCGATGGTCCTTTTTCTTTTCTGTAGGCAATTTGTCGGTCAATCGAAGCATTGTAGCTAATGGGATTAACTCTCTTGTCATTTTAACCTCTTTCTGTGTGGTGTTTCAAGTGTTCCTCTTAGTGTCGCACCAGTGGCACATTCGATACAAGGCTGCGTCTTTATGATGTAACAATTTATTCGAGAATGGAAATTGGGGAATGGTTTTTTTTACCGGCGGTGTGTTGTGTTCGGGTTCTCATGTTGGCGAGCAGGAGGATTTATTTTCGCATAAGGTTTTTTCGTTCAGACAAAAGCGGATTTCGATTCATTTCATTTTGTAAAGCTTCGTTTCCCTATTTAATTGGGAGATATTGTCGTTCAAAGTACGTGCAATCGTGGAAAGCTTCATTCTCTGTCCGGAAACATTTTCTTCTGTACTTCGCGCATTTCCGGACGATTCGAATTTTTCGTGGCGGTACTTGATTTTTCTATTTCCGAAGTATTTCGCTTGAGCATCCCGAGGTTAGCTACTTTAATTCTCTCACGAAACCCAGTTCAAGGTTGTCTGACTCGACACACGACGATACTCATGGTTGAACTTCTAAAAGTATGATCTACGTGACTAGTCTACCTTTTCAAGAAGTTATCCGAGAAAGTGTTGGGCGCTGCGGTCTTTTTTTCCTACTGCAAGTACCGTGCGAATCAATGTTGAAAACCGTGAATATGTTGACATTGGGAGAGCAAACCTGTTCGCGTTCTTTTTTGTTCTGTGAAAATTTTTCATGTCTGCTTTTCAATTGCGTTCGTAAACATGCGATCTTCAATGCCGGATTGATACTAGAATATATGACGCTATCGTCTACTTTTTTTTTGCTTTGTGTACGAGTGTAGAAGAAAAATATTGTAATTTGAGCTAGAGCTGAAGATTTTTTTTGTGCAGGGCTTCGATTTTCACATTTCTGGGAGCGGTTATGAGTGCTCGAGTAAGCGCGATTCCGTCGACTCCTTCAAACAGCAATGCCGAATCATCCGGAATTTGGCTACATGCCCAAGTCGAGCCAGGGCCTCCTGTGAGTTGTGTTTTAAATTTAAATTCAATATCTCACGGCTTTGAACTTTTGTAGAAAGTTACTGTGCGCCCGAATGGATGCTGCTTGTTGTTGATCAAGGATATTCTAAGGATGGAGAAAGGTCCTGGTAATGAATTCCGACTCACAACGAAGCTCGATAATGTCAAAGAGGTTTGCTTCGTTGGAATTCTACAGAGTTACAGAATTTTCGAGAAATTGTCACGTATTTACGGTGAGTCCCGTTGTGAAGTTTAGTCATCTGTATTGGGATCGGTTCGAAAAGCACGTGAAGGCGATGAGTCCTCATCGCAAGATTTTCTCTGTTTTTTGGGGAATTTTGTACATTATATGAGTACAAGCGTTCATACACTATTTGTAAAACAGAGAATAAATCACCTTAAATCGTTTAAACTTAGAAGGAAACTCCGATTTAGTAGAATTCTGGTGAATCGGTTAATTGTTCGGTTGTATGGATCCAATCTTGCTGGAGACGAGAATAAAAGCAATTTTCCCCTCCGTGCATCATTGAGAATGAAAATTTGATTTGAATGGAAAGTATTTTCAGACACTCTAGAAATATGACGAGTGCTTTTGATGGCGAACATCGTGGCGTCTCGAGTCATTTTGTATAGATCATGATAACCAAATTACGATGTAATTCTGTGATCCATTATTGATTACGTTCCCAATACGTATGCAAAGTTTTGAGCTTTCGTTGAGTTGTATGAAAATTTTATCATCAGTTAGCGACGGAACCGGTTCAATTGAATGCGTCGTTTTTCACGACAATGAGCCGCCGAGTCGAGAAGACGTTAGAGCGGCTGGTAAGGAATGTTGGTGGTTGACCCTCACATGGAAACTCGCTGCCGGGTTGGTTCTTCCGAACCCAAAAACTGGAACTGTGGTATGTGTTAATGGTCGTCTTCACGAACACAATAACAAGCTGGTGGTCAGAATCGATTCAATTGGTGAGTCTTGATGTTTCTCGCATGGGTGATGAATGAATCGTTGATTATTCCGTTTCAAAAGCTGCCCTGCTGTGAATCTGCGTCATGAAGCCTTATTTTTTTTTCCAGCTGAAATGAGCCAGAGCAGGATGAAGGTGACGATTGATGCAATGAAGAAAGCGTACGAATTGTATTCGTTGCCATTTCCTCGTTTGCTTGATGGTTACCAGTACGCGAGGGCGTTGTTCGATGAAAAGAGAGACATGTTGTCCTTGGAGACGGAGATACGCGCGCTATTGAAAGGTGCAGAGGAGGCTGTTCCTCGTCGCTCGCAAATTAAACACTGGGAAGTAATAACGCTTGATTGACGACGATGACGTGGAAGTGTGCTGGAAATTTTCTAGCATTTTTTTTGTCAATCGTGCCTTCCAAGTACATGTCGTCTGCAATTAATTATCGCTGTGATTCCTGGACTCATCTGGGAAAGTCGGCTGACATTTTCGATGCCTTTTTCATTGTAAATTGTACGTTATTCTTCAGCTGCTTCATTTTTATACTCGGAGGTGTCCTTTTTTCGTCGTATTAGAAAGAAGGATTTTCTGGGACACTCCGTGTATTCATAAATCTCTCTGGTTCAAAAATTATTATTTTTTTTACGCGATAAGATTTTTTTAACTAGTGAATTTTGTATTGTGACAGTTCTCGACTTCTGTTGTACTCATGACTGAGTCAATTTTGCGGTACAGCACGCGCGACGAACGATTTAATGTGTGCTTTGGTATTTCCAGGGTGTAGGAAGATTGAGAAGTGTGAAAATCTGTGACTGTTTCTATTACCGGCTTGTGGAACTTGGTTCTGTAGCTGGTACCCGATGGCGCTTGACGGCTACGTGAATCGTATCCTTTTCTAAAACATTTATTCAAGCAAAAATCTGAAGCTTGTCTCAGATGGTTTTGTTGATCGCCATGCCACTGTAATTGGCATTATAGTTGCTACCGTTGAAAATTCTTTTATCCTAGGACGGTTTTATCCTTAACTTCCGTTTCCTGTGCACAGAGACAGTTTCTATCATCACGTCCGATGGCAGAAATATTGTCGTAAGTTGGATTGCAGATTTAAAATGGGATCAATAGTAATTTCGTTGGTGTTTTTTTTTCAGGGTACTTTGAAAGGCTTTGATCAAGTATTGAACATTATTCTGGAAGACAGTCATGAACGTGTTTACAGCCAAACTCGAGGTGTTGAACAAGTGATCCTGGGCTTATATATCATCAGGGGCGACAATGTGTGAGTGTCGAAAAGATTATAGTCATATTTCTAGTGGATTGGAGGAACTTTTCAATTTCTTTTATGATTACATTTCAATGTTGTTCATCTGTCGGTAATGATCAAGCATTAAATGATGACTGAGGTAGATCCAAGTTCGATTTTCAAAAGAATTGTATAGGTTGTCTAGAAGACAAATTTGCAGTGGGAAAGGTAAGGTTAAGTACAAGTACAATAAGATTCACGTGCAACGAAGTCCATATATTTCTCGGACTTGTGAACATGTAGTCGTGAAATTTTGGTGAGAGAAAATATTGTCCTTCGATGGAAAAGAAAAAGTGTTCTCTCTCGTCTCCCCGAAAAATGACAAGGACATTTTTGAAATTTCAGGCGCATTATCTGGAATATTTTGGGCCTGATCAACACAGTAAGATTAAAGTTTTTTTTTTTCAAGGATTCCAAAAATTTTCCTCTGAATTCCGCCCGTATTGACGGCTGTGCTTTTAATTATTCTGTAGGCGCGTTTCACCAGTGGGAAATGGGAAAAATTTTGTCTATCCACTTGCAGGCCTTCTAAAACAGTACTTGGGGTGTAACCGGATGTTGATTTTTCCAATTCTCTCCCATAAGTGCGTGTGGTACACCTTCCCTTTGCGCGGATTTCCTATTCGGATGTTAATAATTTCCCGGAATTCTTGTGGGTCTAGTCGCGCATGAATCACTCAAAATATATGGTAGAATGACAATTGGTTTCTACTCATTAGCCTTCTGGAAACCTTTAATTTTCTGTTGATACAAATTCTCAAAATGTTACAATATTGTTAACTTCTTGGCGAAATTACTTGAATTATAAATACAGCACTCCGCTAAAATTGATGGTCAAAATTGAAGTTTCCCGTTGAAGTGCTCAAATTGAGGCGGGCATTATTGAGTCACTTCCAGTACTGTATATTGAAGTGGGCTTTCGCGAACGGAGTTCCACATCTTGATTAAGCGTGTCTCTCGCTACAAATCAATTTTAAAACGCGAAGTGTGGGATTCCTTCATTGTCCGTAGGGCAATCGTTGGCGAAGTGGACGTGGAAATGGACGAACGATTGGACCTCGCTGTAGTGAGAGCAGAGCCGTTGAATCCAATAGTTCACTAGCGGCATTCCGAGTGTTCTCTTTTTCTGTGAAGAAGTGCGGTCTTTGTTCCGCCAAACGCGCGTGTTGGGCGTTTTCTCGTTTTTTTTACACGTTGAGCTGCAAATGCACCGCGTTTGCAAATTTCTTTGCTAGGGTGCCACGTTGTTGCCAGTTCATTTCGAGTGATCGTTTTACGCCCGAAGACTTGGTTATCATCAACCAAAATCATAGAACTGAGTATTGAAATAGTACTCAACGTTTTTTTCCCTTTCGCTCAAAGCTGTCAAATGATATAAATCAGATCGAAACAAAGTCCAAGTGAACTGTAAAAATTTTAGGGACACCTGGTTTTCATGGCTCCGCAAGAATAGGTCCCCAACGAAAAGGGACCCGTCAGGGGACAGCGTAGTAAAGGAACCCGACGCGACATATTTTCGAGGGATTAGCTGGTCAATTGGACAAATGGGTGAGTGATCGATGGTCAGTTTTATTTTATATGTTTTTCAACAGCTTGTATCTACTGCAGGCAGAAGCACAATTTTAAACTGATTAGTGTTTATTTTTATGAAGATTGTTTATGTCATTTTCAGATTTTTTAGAAACAACACTAGCAGGAATACTGTACAATAATCTAACCAATATATTTTTTTTAATGTTAGGCTTGTGCAGTCCATGTGTATCTAAATTTGGGTGCCTACTGACCATCATTCCCTCACATTTTTTTCCCACAGCCCCACTTCCCCCTGGGGACTTTTTGTTTTGGGTGTACAGTATTTTCTACCCTCTTCTCCCGGATCCAGTTTCGTTGGGGACTCATCCTCCTGGGACGGGTTTTCATCTGCTGATGGCTTCAATCTAGAACCTTGTATCGTCGAATGGACGAGCGACTCCTGGAGTTCTCACGTTTTCTGTGGTAGTCCTGTAGTGAGCATAATTCGCCTGTCTGAGTGCAGTAGAAATTGATGGTAGGGAATTGAAAAAGGTAAAATTATGAGGTTGATTTATGAGCTGCCTTGTTCTCCTTCAATGTGCCAACGTCATCCATGCCATATTTACATGAAGCTGGATAATCGGAGTTCAGTCGTGGCAGAAAAACGCATGATTCAAGAAAAATGTGTCCAAAATTTCCAAAAGAGATGTGACTCAACTGAAAGGATCAAGGAATTCTTCTTGAGGTATTTTTCTCGGAGGCCTGGTCTGAATAAGATATCATAGTACTGTATCTTGTTTGTAATAACGAGTGAACGATTACAATAATGGTCCTTTTTTAGGTCCCTATATCCGATAGCCACAATTTTCAGTGGTACTTGATAACGAAACGGCTTCGTTGCAACGAGATTTTAGCGACTTGTGTGGATTTTGGAATGCGGTGCCACTTCATGAATGATAACGAACTTTCGCGCGAGTTTCAACTGGACGCTCATTGCCGTGATGCACTCACTGACATTGTTTTTCCCATATATTTGCTGCATTTTTTGATTTGATAAGTTATCTCTAGGCATGAGTCAAACAGCACATGCGTGTCGGGACTTAAAAGCGGTTGATGCCACACTGTTGGTTTCATTCAGTTTGATGTTGTATTTTGGTGACCGAGAGTATTTATCGCGGAAGAAAACGTTGAGACGAATTCGGGAAATCACGCCGAATTTACGCACTCCTCAGGTAAAAGAGCTTTTTATATCTGATGCAGTTGGAAGTTCGTGATTTATTCCCTCCAGATAATCCATTTTCAGATAGCCTGAATTCTTCGCAAGATGGAAAAGTCACGTAACGTGGAATCGAAAACTGTTGCGAAAAGTGACGATTTGCCGGAGACGGAAAGTGTTTCTGGAAGTGTAGATTTGGACGAACATTTGGCAGTAGTTCCGCCATGGGAAAAACAGTTCTCTTCCGTAGAATCGGAAGGAACCTTCTCTTCAACCACTTCTGAGCTTGATATTCCTCTCGAAAAACTTGCTATAAAGGAAGATGTTGCCATAAAAGAAGATTTTCAGGATATCCTGTTAAAAGGCAAAAGAGAGCTTGAAGCGACTGCTGCAGTAAAGGTTCATAATTTTTTTTTCATCAAGATTGAATTTTTCAATCAGACAAATTTGTTCATCCTGACAGAAGGTGGTTCAGTATCTTTTGGACGAAACCAAAGAAGAGGGGAAGTACAACAAAGTAGAGTTTGAGACCATTGGAAAAGCGAAAAAGAAGAAAGATGCAAAAACCTTGGCTGCTGAGGAAATGCTGGACAAGCTTTCAGGGGAAGACTCTGACAATGGCAAAGATTGTCTGTGGTGAGGATCAATTGATACAAGTTGCAACTGCCTCCATCAGATTAAGAACATGCTCTTTTTTTTGTTTCATTAAAGGCGATTGGAGAGGATTCGAACTGGGCAAAATGGGCTCTTGACAGCAGTTTCCAGTTTGCAGGAGTATTGCCAGAAATTTCAGCACGATTTGCCTTTATACGTGGAAGGCCCTGCGTGCGGGGCAATGTTTTCCGTTATCTGTAGGTTCAGTGGCAAACTTCGATTGCGTGGAAATGTTTAGTTTTGGTCGTCTGAAATGGTGTGATAGTTTTTTCACCTTATCGTGAACCGTGATGTCTGGGAATGAATTGAAAGCTTAAGCAATCAGTGTCAGGTTTCATTTCTCTATCCACGCTAAATGGTTCACAAAGTCACGCAAAACTCGGTATAATTCTTCATTACTCCTTGCAAAGATCCTTCAAAACGATCGACGAGCTTTCTGTCGGACTTCTGGGCAATTGAAGAAATTTCGAACGACAGCACCACACAAAACATAAATAATTACGCCTCATTGTATTTATCGCGTGAGACGAACAAATATTTGATGAAACTATTGATCATAATTATTCAAACAATAAATACGCATTGAAGCATGCATTGACGGTGCTTTTTAGAACCGTTCACTCAGCCCACCTACAGCAATACTGCTTGGTTCGTTGAAGAAGTGCTCCTTTTATGTGCAGAAGAATGTTGCTGCTTCTCATATAAATTTTATTTTTATCTTGAATAACGTAAGTGAAATGAACCTTTAGATTATTAGAAAATCTAGTACACTGCAATTAAGTTACTTGCGCCGGTTTGTAAATATATAATTGCCAGAAATCAACTGTGCATGAATTATGATTCCAATAGATCAAGACGAAAAAAATCAGAGGTGAATTGAATAAAATATAAAGCATTGGCTGATTTATTGTGCTATAGATGCTTGAAATTGAAAAAAATTTATGCAATTTACTCCTTTTGGTCAATTTTTGGTAGAATAAAAAAATTATCTGAATTTTGTCCAAGTTGAACAATTTGATCTTTTTGAAATTGAAAAATGTACTGTACCATTTTGGCATTCGTAATGTAAATGGCTGGAATACATGCAGTTGTACCTCCCTCAGCCAAATAACACCCAAAATGTTGAATTTGTTTCAAGTTCCTGTCTGAATTCCCCTAGAAACAATGCAATAAAAAACTCCATAACTCATCCCCCTCAAATCTCCATGACTTGAATTTTCTGGATGCCCTTTGGCTACCATTTTTTTGACGCAGGAAAGAAAAAAGCAAAAAATTTAACTTTGTTTCAACTTTTGAAAGGAAGTGAAAGACTAATTGAGCCCTTGCCTCCAAGTTCAGTATGCAGTAAACTCATTTAAGAAGCAATTTAAGGCCCCAAGTATTGCCAATTGAAGTTTTTAATCATTTTTCCCCCAACAAAAAGCCTCTTTTTCCCTAACTTGAATTTTTGCCAGTTCTTCAAAGTACTTGAGGGTTCAACTGCATTAGCTCAATTGGTGTCATGCATCTATCATTTTGACATATATCCTATAATTTGGGAAAAAAGAAAAACATGAAAACGTGTGCTTTTCAGTGTGTCTGAGGATTTTTAGCTGAAGTATTTCAGGGTAATACAGTATGTGCTTATCTTACCATTAAAACTCTATATCATAACCATATAGGTTTTTTTTGTGCCAGAGCCCAGACCTAAGATGGATTTTTCTGACTTATA